>PVHP010001234.1:47743-111295 GCA_004024765.1 Zapus hudsonius | reverse complement strand
TCAGTTGAAAGCTGCGGGGACTTAAGAGTTGAGTTGAACATATTGTGTTTATATCTTGAATGATTATTAGTTTGTGGGGGCCAGGGGCGGACTGTCGTGGTTTGATACAGGTGTCCCCCACAAACAATTGAATGTGTTCTGATAGATCGATCCTCAGCTGATGGCAGTTTGGGTTTTACAACCTCGATGAAGCTGTGTTGTTGGGGGCAGTCTTATGGGGTTATAAGCCAGCTTCCCCTTGCCAGTGTTTGGCACACCTTCCTGCCGCTGTTTGCAGTGCTGTGGCAGAGGTGATGTCCAGCCCTCTGCTCATGCCATCATTTTTCCTGCCAGAATGGAGTCTCCCCTCGAGTCCGTAAGCCAAATAAACCCATTCCTCTACAAGCCACTTTTGTTTGGGTTCTTTCTGCGCAGCAACTAGAAAGCTGACTGCAACACTGGGGAATTGAACTCAGGTCCTTAGGCTTTGCAGACAAGAGCCTTAAGTGCTGAGCCACCTCTCTGCATTTTATGTGTCTAGTGTGAGTAGTTACACAAAACAAAAGGTCAGATTTTCAAAATGCATTCCTGGCAGTAAGCATTGGTCCTACCGTTTGCGAATGTCACAGAATGGGCTTGGCATCCTGAGGTCTTAACAGTTTTTACCTCTGGCCTAGAGCTCCTGCCATGAGCCTGGGCTCATTGATGGAGGCTGTTTCATTCCTTTTCTAGCTCAGAAGTGGGGACATGGGGCTTTGTCCTCAGTGCAACCCTACAATTGGTTGTACGGGAGAACTCAGCAAGGCTGGCCAGAGGTATTCTTTATTGTTATTGGGGTGTCACTCAGATATTTGGGATATAAGTTTCTATGGTAATGTGCTGCATTTCCCCAATGAATTTCCATCTCCTTGGTTCGTCCTTGTCCTGTAGAGAATGGGAGTGGGTGTGTAGTGGCCCTGCTGTCTTTTCGGCGTTCTTTTCTCTCTTCACATGGTTTCAACTGCCACCTGTAGCCCAGAGCCTCGTCCCCAGCTCAGGATCACTCTTTCTGAAGCATCCTTGCTCCTTGTGTCTCTCCAGGCTAGGCATCGCTCCCAACCACAGCCATGCCCTCGTGCACATTGCAGTGACTTGCCTTCTCCTCTCTTGGTCTAGGTCCTCAGTATATTGCCTGGAGATTGCATAGGCTTTCTAATGAGCCATCTCTGGCTCTTGCATCTTGTCCTCCTTGCTGTCCCTTAGAGTCACCTCCCTGAACTCCCGCATGTGTGCCTGGAACCACCTCATTGGCGAACCTTAGGTCTCCCCTGTAGAGATCAGTTCACCATCAAGATTCCCTCAAAAGCCTCTTCTCTGTGAAGCCACGGGTTATGGCCACAGTGCCACACTGCAGGGCAGTCTCCTGCTCATCTATTGCTGAAAGTAAATGTTTTCAAGTCTGTCACTAAGTCTTATAAATTCAGTGTCTGATCTCTGGTAGGTCCTTTGTTGATGGGCATGGGAGTGGATAGAAGGAAGTACTGAAAGGAGGAAGGGAGGGAGAGAGGAAGGGAGAAAGGAGAGGAGGGAGGCAGATAAAAACAGGTGAATCAGACTTATGAGTTCCTTTTAGAGTCCTAAAGCATTAGCTGTATGGGCGCTTTAGCTCCATCTTCCGAGTACCTAAAGACTTCACACGCTTTTATAGAGCTCTGGTAAATAGTAGTTTTTTGTTTTTTTTTTTTTTTTGTGTGTGTGAATACTTGCAGATTGACATATGCGAAAAATATATGCTTTTAAAATTCTCTGGCTGTAAAAATGCAGGTGGAAGTTTTTCTTATGCTTGTAAAGATTTTTTCCTGCCATCTTTTAAAAAAGTACTCATGCACTTGCTATGTTATTTGTGGTGGCCACAGTCTGCCTACATCAAATATTAGTGGCTTATATTTGGAAAAAAAAGGAACCAGGACAAAATAAAGCAATATCCATTTAGAAGAAAAGCTAAAGGCAGGGCATTTGGGAACCAGCTGGACATTCCTCTTCCCATGCGGGTCTGGGTCTGCTTTTTGACTTAATATGCAGGCCCCGCAAAGTCGAAATGGGCAGGACACTCTGGAAAATAAACCAGTGCACAGAAATAGAGAAAAAGCTAGAAGACCTTCATTTCCTTCCAAATTTGAAAAACAGTGCAGCTGGCTCCATTCTTTGTTTCATTTTATTATCATATTGATGTTTACATCTTGTAACTATGGTAACAGGGCAGCCTCCTGGTGGGAGATGGGAGGTAAACAGTTCCCCATGGTAGGGCCATGCCAAACAAAGGGACCCTGAGGACAGTGGAGCTCTGGGCCTGCTACCTTCACTAATTTTTTTGGGAGGGGCAGGTGGGGGGCGAATTTTGAATTTAGCTCACATAGCAAAGCTAGCAAACAAATTCAAGATGAGATTCCCAGATGAGGATTGCACAGGAGCATCAAATCAACCAGCATTAATCTCGCCCTTTAATGATCTATGCATGGTAATCTAACATTGCGTTTTTTCCTTCCCCTTCTTCTGTCCTTGGCAGAAGGCAGCCTGCTGAGCTCTCCCTTGCTCAGGCTTCTTGATAAATGTCAAGCCATCTTTGGAAGCTGGCACGTAGACAGCTAAGAAGTCACAGCTAAGAAGTCCAAGTCGTCCTGTTTCCCAAGGATATGACTCCATGTGGAGGGGACAATCCAGGACTTTTTTTTGATTTTTGTTTTTTTTTCTGCAGCAGAGCAAACACTGTTAACCTGGAGGAAAGCTGACATTTCTGCAGGCTGAGGCCATGTTGGTATTTTGCTTCCCCCCGGGCCTGACCATACCCCAGTTCTTCCCTGGGATGGTAAAACCTCAATGCCATGCATAGCTTCACTATCAGGTAGTGGAAGAGCCCCCACAGCAGGTACCTGAGTGAGATTTCATTTGAAGTCCTGGGATGGAGCTGTGCACCTGATGATGCCTTCGGTTGATTAAGGCCAGGCATTTGCAGGCTGGATCTGTGGCTGGGTCTTTATCATCAGCTATGAGGACTGCTGCACAAATCTTTTGGAAAAAAAATACAATCAATCCATAGCTCACCGAGAGCCATTCCATATTTTGCTTTCAGTGTTGAGAGAGGAAAAATCATGTTTTAAAGCTTATTAAAATGTTACCCATCTAGATAGTTTTTAAAGATAATTTATATTAGCACTGGTGCATAACCTTTTAAATTAATAATTCAGAAGTGTGGCTGGAGGCTTTAGTAATCTCTAGTAGTATATTATCTGACTGCTCCACTGAGAAATTAGCACTTATGGACTAAGGTATAAAACTGAAGAATCTCACCCATTTGGTAGTCTGCTCTCAGCTCTGAGAGCCTTCTTCAATGAAAACCTATTAGTGTGAGAATTCTGGTTTCTAGAATCAAATCTGTTTTAGGTCATTATGGAGTTTTATAAAGCAAGCCTCTGCCGGGTAACAACACGTTAAAGTCTTAAAAGTAGGCAGACTATTGATCTCCAGCAAGAGTTTTACTGCCCCAGACGCTGAAGAATTATTCTCATGACTAAAATTTATAGGTTATTAAGGAGAAGAATGCTGGGAAAAGACTAGTTGGAAGATTCACAGAATTAGCTCATTTTGTTAGAATTCACTTAGTACTCCTTTTCTGAAATAGAGAGATATCTAAAATTGAAAAGCACTTCTTGATTCCATGGTAAATTTATATAGAGCCAAAGGAATCGTATTTTAGCTCACAAGGACACAATCATTTTTTGGAGGTTTGCAAAGAAAGGGCAATGTGATTTTTTTTTTTTTTTTGAGAAACCTAATTTATCGAAAAGATCAGGGTTGGCAGATTTGGTCACTACCTGTTTTTTTTTTCCTCCACTGGAACAAACAGACATGCTTCATGCAAGCTAAACAGACACAGGGCAGAAAGCTTTCTGTATTTGGGGTTGGTGTTTAGTGCAGTGTTGTGCTTTAAATCAGGCTCTTTTCTTTTTTAAAAAAATCAGTCTAGGTCTAGAATAAGGGAGCTTTCTGAAGCCCATGGGAGTTAAAGTCTATCCTCTGCCCTTCAGAGAAAGAAGTAGTTATTGGAAAGGCATTTCGGTAAAAGCAGTAGGCACACACTTGATCATGTATGGTTAAAAAATTAGGTTGTGCCTTGTGCCAGAGGCAGAAATATACCAGGGAAATGGCCGGACTAGGTTAGAAGGCACTGACCTGTCTCTGTACATTACTCGATGAGTGTGACAATGGGTACTGGATTGTCATTATCTTCACCTGTAAAATGTTACACTCACCAACCCTCTGTCACATACATCCACTGGACAGGGGTGGCAGACAGGTTGAGCTCAACTGTCAGGAAAAAGCATCTGTCACATAGAACAGATGCCTAGAACTTGGGCTCAGTACCCAGGGCCACTTAGGTGAGAACAAGGTTAGAATTGTCTCTAATGGAAGTGCTTTACAACGTATGTAAGGAACACAGCTTGTAATGACTTCCAGCTTAAAATACAAATATTTGTATTCAGTAGCAGACACACAGACTGTATTCCACAAACATTTGTTATGTGAGTGAAGAATTTAAATACCCAAAGGAACAGTGTCTCCTTCTGAGCTGACCCCTGCAAGGTGCTGCTACTTATGATTCACTAAGGGCATCTGCATATTGGTATTATATCCTCACACCCCTGGGTGCTTGGACTCTTAGCATCCAAGTACACTTTCTTTTAGCCTTGGTTCTTTAGGATGTCTTCAGAGAGATGTTGAAGGCATAACTCTAGCCAGTATATCTGCTTCTGCCAGCAAGGGAGTATTAAAACCCTCTGGTGGTGACTGTCCAGCCCTATAGGATAGGGGCCGCTCTGGGCCTGGACACACCATCTTGTGTTTTTGGATTCTTGGTTCTCCAGCCTTCATCCCACACATACTCTGCCTTCTCAGCCAGCTGAAACTACTTGAATTTCTCTCACCTGCCAGACCCTACACTCACACCTGGCTGCCCTTCTGCCTGGCATGCCCATCCAAAGCCTCTGCTCTCCGACTCATTCTTCCTTGAACAGGGGCACAAGTGTCATTTCTCCAGGAAGCCTTGGAGTACCCTCGTCCATTGGTGCTTCCTGTCCCTCCTCATCACCCATACTCTGATTTTTTTTTGGTGTCTCTAAGTGGTATCTGAACGTGTTGAGAGCAGGCTCTCTACCACACCACTTGGTGAGGACCGCTCACAGGCTGTCTGCAGACATTTGTCTGGTTTGTGTGCACAGGATGAGTTCATGTTCCCAGGTCCTGCCTTTTGACTTCTAGGTTGTCCATTGCTACGAGTGACAGCAGTCTAGTGGGGCTAGGGAGACTCACACTCCACAAAGACATAGCAGGATCCAGCACATGCTCAAAGGATCTGGTTGGGGGGCACTTTGAACCTGTCCCTCCCAAGGAATTCTCAGGGCTAAAAGTGAAATGTGTCCCCAGGAATAGGGAAGTCTTAAGAAAGGAGCAGTTAGGCATCCAGGTAGATCTAGAATGGACGAGAAGCTCCCAGCCAGGGCATGCAACAGACATCTGTATAAATATTGAATCATCTTTCTTCACTCTGCCCGCCTCTCCTGGGTCCACGCTGAGCCCTTCAGAATGGCCCTTCTGAAGACCTCCTTTAACTGTGAGCAGGAGTGAGTTAGTATTTAGAGACCTTTGGAACCTCAGGGGCCCTGAGAGTGGGCTTGGACAATTAATGAATCCCTGGTCTGAGCAATGGAGAAACTCAAGAGAAGCCACCACCCAGGTATGCAAAGGGGTCTGCATCTGCTAACAGTCACCATCCTCCCAGCTGTGCATGTGCTGTTCCAGGAAGACCAATAAATCTGGTGATTTAATTACCCTAAATTACTTAATCAGAGAAATTTTTATGCTACAAATTATTACTTTAATAAACCAGAGAGAATAAAGAAAAATTTCTCGAATATCTTTGCCAAATCAGTCTAGGCACCCATTTTCAATTTAATAACTAATAGCGGAGGAGATTGAAATAGATGTTATTACAGATTTTTACAAGGCAAAATATATTTAAGCAGGATCAGAAGGTTAATTAAAATTATAGTTGGGGCTTGTCATTACCCAGCCACTCTTTCTTTTGCACAGTTGCTCTGAGTTTAGCATCTGTTTGATAAAAATGCTTAAAATGGTATCCTCATTCAAAAGCGAATTATACTCAGTATTATTTCTGAGCCTGATCTCATGTACCTGCGTCGGAAATAAATGCATAATTAACCCTTTTTCATGATGAATTAACATTCATTTTCCTAGGATTAGTAGGAAACAGCCTAATACGGGCAGGGTTTGCTTTCATTCTGATTGTCCCTCGAGACCCCTGACACTCTTACAGGATTAGTGAAGCCCATGATTCATTGCGTGTCTCTGTACATGAAAATAGGTTGCAGTTCCTGACTGTCAGAAAGAGAGGGTCTCCTAATTGACAGCTTTTGCAAGTAAACATTGAAAGATTAGCCCGCAAATACTAGGAGATGGCTTTAGAGTCCTGGCCAGGCAGTTTGTTAGCAAAAGGAAGTGTCCTCTGAATACTGAATTCTTGCAGGATTTTTAGACATAGGGTTCCAGCAGCTGTTGAAATCAAAGCCTCCAGAGAACAGATAGGCTTTCAGGGAAAGCTCTTTGTCTGGTGCCTGCTTGTCTAAACTCATGGGGGTTCCTTGTTTATTTGAGCCCACTTTTATGAATCATTAGGTTTAAATTTACATAAACATTATGGTAGGTTGCATGTGTTTTATTAAGATCAGGTTGTACAAAAGCAGAGGCCTTTTGAGAAATAGAATTTTGAGCCTCTTTAAATCAAAATTCCCAAGGCTTTGATGAAATTGTCATCAAACATTTATTGAGCTACCCAGAAGTCACAAGACTGAGAGCTTGCATATTAAGTGCTTAAAAAAGGAGATGCACAGGGCTGGAGAGATGGCTCAGCGGTTAAGGCACTTGCCTCCAGTGCCTAAGGCCCCGGGTTCAAATTCCCCAGTACCCACATAAGACAGACCCACAAGGTGGTGGCCCTGGTGTTCTCTTTCTCTCTCATCTCTCTGCTTGAAAATGAATAAATAAAATTTAAAAAAGGAGATGCACAGAGTGTATTTCTACAACTTTACTCAGTAATCAATAGCACACAGCTTTCCTTTCATACACAGGACAGGAGTTTAGAAGAGGGAATGGAGCCACCATTTTGTTGAGTAGGTACAAGGCCAGTCATACTCTAGTCAATGGACACGAATTATCTCAATCAAGAACTTGAGAAAGAGATTGACTTCCCTTCCTTTTTAATGACACAAACCTCTTAGATGCTACGAAACAGAAAGTAAGATTGTTTTCTTGCTTCTCTCCCCCCTTCTCCATGGAATCTATATAAAGACTGAGACTCAGTATCATCTAGTGGATAACTATAGTGGCTTTCTTCTGTCAGGTTCATTAGAGGCCTTTGATCAGAATTAACTTTTGGGGCCAGGGCTTTTGAGTTCATATTTGGGAGTGGATGACTCAGGGTCACCTTTGGGAAGCAGAGTGAGCAATCTGAGTCAAGTTAGGAAGCATCTTCATGGTTCCAGAGAGTTTATCTGGTTCTTGACCCATTGGGACAGTGGTTCTCTTTGGGAGAAGTCACCCTGGAGTTACTTGGAGGCAAGGCACAGTGGTGGAGAGGGCAGTGAGTGGATGGCGACAGAGGTCAGAAGGCAGAGCCAGGCAAAGGGGCCAAGCTCACTGCGCTTGCTTCAGCACAGCTCTGTTGTTCGCGTCTCGTGTACTGGTCTGCGCATGAACTACCCCATCTGGAACCTTTGTCTAAATATCACCAAGGGTTTTTTGATTGCAAAGAGAAGCTTTGGAAGTGATCCAAAGTAATGAGAGATTGTTTACATAGTAGAGCCATTGTGTGTTTTATATTTGGGAGAAAATCTGGTATGCATGTAATCTGCATTCTGCATGTGGACGGCATCGAGAAACAGTTGGATCAAATGAAAATAATGATGAATAAAACAACCCAGCAGCAGCCAATACCCATGAAAGATTCAGCACTAGCCTTGCAGTCTCCTCCTGACAGGCAGCAGGAAGGGGAAGCTCCCTGGGGACCTTAAAAGACTCCCTTGCCCAGCACCCCTCAGACCAGCCCTTTCTCCCTCTCCATAGCCATAGTTGACTTGAAGGGGACTCATGGATGCCCTTTCTTTTGAGGCCTGGTGAGCAAGCGGAGAGGGGCTGGGACCACAGGGGGACCCAACAGTAGGTAGACATTCGCAGAAAGAAATCGCTAACCCAGAAGGCCCCTGGGTCAGGGACTCCCAGAGCGGGAAGTGCTCACATGTGCTATGGAAAGCCACAGGCTTTAACCACTTTGAAAGCTCCAGGAACTGGCTTTTCCCCTGCCTTGCTCTCAGTCCCTTCTTGTATCCTGGGTAGAAGGAACCAGCATGGAAGGGATGCTGGTGAGGCTACTCCCAGGGGTGTAGGAAGCATCTTTGGGTGGGGGTGGTCTGGATAACTAAATGCCACATTCCAGGCAGCTTAGACTTAGTAGGCTTTTACTAAGTGCTAAATGACAGTCACATTAGTGTTTTACCTAAAACAGATAAATAAACAAAATACTATGAGGTCTTGACCCATTGATTCTTTTTGTTTTGTTTCACTTTGTTTGGAGATGGGGCTCTTGTTATATTGTCCAGCATCATCTGGCATTTCTATACTCAAGGGATTCTCCTGCCTCAGCCTTTCAGGTAGTTGGGACCATAGGTGTATGCCACCTTGCCTGGCTAGACCACTCATTCTTAAGAATTTTTTGAGTCAAGGGTTGTAGAGATGGCTGAGCAGTTAAAGGTGCTTGCTTGAAAGGCCTGTTGGGCTGCATTTGATTCCCCAGTGCCCACACAAAGTCAGATGCACAAAGTGGCACATGGGTCTGGAATTGTGTTGGCAATGGCAGAGGGCCCTGGTGTGCCCATTCTCTCTCTCTCTCTCTCTCTCTCTCTTTCTCTCTCTCTCTCTGCAAATAAATACTAAATAAAATACTTAAAAATAATTTTATGAGTAAAGAATGGACTTTAGGGGCTAGAGAATTTCATAGGCATGATGACCTGAGTTCTTCCCCTAGTACCCGTGTACAAAGATGGCCATGGTGACTAGAGTCTTGTAATGCAGTGCTGGGAAGCAGAGCCAGGAAGAGACCTGGGGCTACTGTGCAAACAGGCTAGCATAATTGGTGAGCTCCAGGCCAATAAGTGATATTGCTAAGTGTGGCACATGAGGTTGTTCCCTGCCCTACACACATTGACACTCACACAAAAGGGATTTCAAGAATGAACTTTGAGGAGCTGGGAAGGAAAACTGCTCGGTTGATAAAGTGTCCAAGGACCTGACTTTGATCTTCAACACCCACGTAAAATGATGGACATGGAAGCACATGCCTGCAGTTTCAGCACTGGGGAGGTGGGCTTGCTGGTTGGCCAGCCAAGCCTGACTGTCGAGCGCTAGGCCAATCAGAGAGCCTGTCTCAAAGAAGGCGAGTTCTGTTCTTAAGAAGGACACTTGAGACTATTCTTTGATCTCCACGTGTACATACATGCTCAAACACGTGCAATCACACACCAACAAGCATGCACATACAAAAAGAAAAAGAACTTTGCATGTGCCATGAAAGTCGAGGCTCATGGGAATTTCCTAGTGGAGGCTTTACAGGGATCATGACTCTAGAACAGCATTCCCCAGATCACTTGGACCACTTAATTCTCAAGATCATTCCTAAACCCCACTGCTTCAGCTTATCTGAACTTCATGCTCAATTTTGTCTGTCTGCATTGATCTGTGTAACAAAGATCAAGACATTTTGGTCTTATGACTATGTCAAATAAGAGTCTAATGTACCAGGGAATGAAAAAAAAAAGACTTTTATCATAACTGAGTTTTGCAAAGAAGTCATTGAGCATTCCATAGACATATCATCTAGGGTATTGCGGTAAATTCACAGGGATTTTTCAGAAGCATCGGGACACTCTCTGCCCACCGTGAGCCTAGGATCTGGCCAGGCACAGAGGGTGGGAATAGAAGTAACCATCAACAGGGAAGGCAGAGGACCATGCCAGAGCCTGGATAATCATTGTTCCAAGAAGAAGAGGATGGAGGAGGCCAGGGGAGACCTAATGGAGCCTCACCTGCACTGGTGGGTAGGGCTTATGAGGTGATGATGGTGGTGGAGAGGCCAGGTTTACGTCTTGGCAATTCTTTTCTTTTTAAAATATTTTTAATCTATTTATTTGCAAGCAGAGAGATAGACAGACATAGAGGTGCAGAGAGAGAATGGGATAGTCAGGGCCCCCAGCCACTGCAAATGAACTCCAGATGCATGTGGGCACTTTGTGCATCTGGCTTTACATGGGTACTGGGGAAATGAACTTGGGTCATTAGGTTTTGCAGGCACTAGCCTTAACTGTTGAGCCATCTCTCCAGCTCAAGTTTTAGCAATTCTTTAGCCAAAATTATGAGACAGCTTAAGGCTAACTGGCAAATTAGCAAAACTTTGGGAGTCTCACCTCAGAAGAAAATGTTCAAGAAGATGCAGGCAGTTGAGCCTGGTCTGCTGTTTAAAGGTTAGAGTGTATATGGTTTGAGGGAACACAGTTGGGTTTTGAGGCTTGGGAAATTGCTAGGCTCAGGCAAGGGAGGAATTGTCATGGCAGGTTTGGGGTGAAATCAAGAGTTTAAGGAATGTGAGGAACTTGGTGGTACTGGAAAGGAGACAGAAGCATAGGCACCTTGCTTCCTGCCTTCAGGGTGTGGGCATGGAGTGGGCTGTAGGCTAGTGGCTGGAGTACCTGTTGGGGAAGGTATTTTTAGGAGATGGGGATCTAAATGTGTTTATGCCCAGAAGAGGGATGGAGGAGAGAGAGGGGTGGTGTGTCTGACAGTAATTAGAAACTGCAAGTTCACAGTGAGTCCCAGAGATTTTCAGGGACAACAACCCACCAGCCTTCTCCTGGTTAGAAGATTTGGGACTAAAGAAAATACTACTCATGACAATGTCTGTATATCTGTTTTACATTTACCATGCGAGAAGGCAAATAGGATAATTTCCTATGAGTTATAGGCAGGCTCTATCATTGAATAAAGAATTTTTCTTTACAGACACCCTCAGTGTTACAAAGACGGAAATGGACCAGTGATTTCAAACATGTTCAAATGGCTTCTTATTATCTGTAATAAAAGGAGAGTTGAAAGACAGGAACAAAAACATTGTCACAAAATCTCTGGATGTGTGCTATTTTGAACTCTGTTTGTCTGTCCCTCATAAGGTAGAACAAGAAAGCAAATATTGAAAAGGGGTGTGGCTAGATACTTGAGAAGAACTTTTTATTTTTATGAGAGGCATTTTAAAAAGTCATATAGTTTCATGATAAGGAACGAAGTGCCATTGGCACTTTAAAATGACCTTACCCAGAGTGGTGGTCAGAGGGAAAACCAGGGCTGGTTTCTGAGGGATGGCAGGGTCTGGTCGGGCTTAAACTTTACCATTCATGAGCTGGATTGTGTCTGCTTACAAGTGAAGTAAAGACCTTATTTTCAAGTGCAAATCATGTATGACTTTAATAGTATGAATTTTGTCAAGTAGTCCATGGAATAAATTTGCATGCAGTTTAACATAACATGGGTACATTAAGTCAGATCTGGTATTAAAGGGCCCAACAACAAATGAAAATCTGAAAATAAATGCCCACATTCTCCCCAGAAGCCTATTCACCCTTAGGCCCTGGGCATTAATTTCAGTGAATGAGGAAGCCACTGGGGCAGCTGTCGGGAGCTTATTTGATTTGTGAATAAACAATGCCTTCATTTTAAATGCTGTTCACTCTTACCCAAACCAAAGCAGGGCCAAAACTACAAAAGACACTAATTGGTTACACAGAAACTGCTGACCAACAAACAGTGTGATTGGGGGGGTGTTAATGTTGGATTTTATTTTTTTAAAGAAAATGCAGAATTGCTAATTTAAAGCCCTATGAATAGACAGGAGCCCCTGGTTGTATCCTGCTATGAATTGGTCCAATGCATTTAGGCATTCAGTAAATGAGGAGTTTGGGTCTGAAGGTCCCACGGGTGCCTAATCCTTGGGCTTGTCAACCTGCATTAGCCAGCATTCTGTTGGTGGCACACAGTGCTGGGGTGCCATGGTGAAGGCCTAGGAAGAGTGACCCTCCTTGGTTGTCCCTGTAGGGATCCTGATCTAGTTTTGTTGCAGACCTCTTGGGGTGTAGGGGGAATGGGGTCAGCTCAAAGAAAGCACCAAGGACCCCGATGGCAGCATGAACACATCATCTACAGCAAGGACTTGGTGACATTGCACAAGGCCTGGTGGCATTCCTCATGTTTTTCACCCCAGTGCTGAAAAAGATGAATTAAACTCCAAACCGCAGACTCCAGGGAGTGATGGGTGTGTGGTGTGTGGGGGTTCACTTGCCTTAGAAACCTCATCAAGGCTAATATGGACAAAACTCTGGCCAACATCTGTGAAGACTGTGCTTTTACAGCTAATCCTAGTCTGCCCTCCATGACCCACACAGTTCCCGAGTGCAATCCACCCTGGAGAGGTAGACATGTGCCAGCAGGGCTGACATTTTACATTTTACACTGGGTCAGGGCCCCTATGTGGGCCACATGTGTTGGGCTCTGTTTATTCCTATCAAACCACCCCATGCCCAGAAATGCAGCCCAGTCCCAGGTGAGAATGGAGGCCTTGTCAAAGACAAAGGCATGCTTCCAACCATCTCATGTAGTTATTCACGAAGGCACATGTATGGCAAGAGGCTGCCTGGCTTGGCGTTTGCACTTTGTAACTGACAACCCAAGCTGAAAGGGGCCTTGAAGGTGCCAGAGTGACACTGGAAACTGGGACCAAGGATTCATTGTTTTCTGTGTTCAATCTGTGGAGAACAAATGGCCTTGTTGGTGGCAATGGGAAGTGTTATGGCCTCTCATGGTGTTGGAACAAGTGCCTGGTGTGTGGGCACTTAACTAGTGCTGGGTGAACCCAAATAAGGGCTGTTGATGTGGACAGAATTGAGGAGGACAATATTGGCATGGGTGCCCATAAATATTTTGCCTCTCACATTCAGAAGTGTCCATGGAACTTGGGTTTTTATGGCCTTTTTTTTTTCTGTAAAGAGCCAGGGAATAACTAGAGGTGTTTAGTGACCTTCTTTACGAGCAGGTTCCTCTTATGGGTCATTACATTGATTTTCCTTTTCCAAGCCTGGGGATATTAAGAGCGGGGCACGTGGCCTTTCCCACACTGTAGACCAGGGGTCACCTGCCAGCCTCAGCATGTGACATTAAAGTGCTCAGCAGCCGTGTGACCATTATGACGAGTGAGGTGGCTGTCTTCTCTGTGCTTTTGCTTGCAGTGCATGTTAAGGTAGGCAGGAGAGAACCTGAATCTGTCTTTGTGAATCTAGTCATGTTGTTCATTCACTGAAAGCACGTGCAACCCTGGCCAGGAAGTCTTTCCTCAGTCAAGGTCCTCTTTGATGGAACTTGTTGGTTGTAGAATCCACCCTGTAATGTGAATATGGTTGGTGCATGAGAAAAGTTGTACAACTACCACAAAGCATTGCCATTAAAACATTTTTGGTTTTATGCCTTAGGGAACTTTGCCAAAGAGGGGGCAGAACAATTATACAGAACAATTGCCTCTGGGCATTGTCCCTTCTTTCTCCCCCAAAATGAACAGACTGCTGCTTGCATAACACATGCCCCCAGCCCATGGAACATTCCAGAAGTTCCACTGAGGAGGGCCCTCAGTGGAATGGGAGCAGAGATGGTGCCAACACAAGACTTGTTTCTACAGAGTCTCTACTTCTTAATAAAATTTTTTAAAAAACTAAAAATCAATTTGGTTTGTTACTTGAACATTTTGTTTCTTCTTTTCCTTTTCATGCTACTTTTTTTCTGCACATGTGTAGTATGTTTGCTGTGATAGAGTTGTGTGTGTGCTTCTCCTGTTGTGATCAGTGTGAGACCAGAGGAGAATGTCACGTGACCTCAGTTGCTCTTCTGCCTGTCTCCTTGAGACACATTCTCTCATTGAACTTGGAGTTGCCATTTTTAGTCAGCCTAACTGACCAATGAGCTCCAGTGATTCTCCAGGCTTCACTCCCCTGAAATGGGGTTACAGGCTTGTATAGCCCTGCCCAAGTTTTATTTTATTATCGTATTTTTTTCTCTTGTTATCATGTATGTATATGTGGTGTACACACGCATGGGTCTCTGTGCTTGTATGTGTGTGGCACACTGTGTCCATAAGTTCTCATGCATATGTTTGCTTGTGTGTGTGTGTGTGTGTGTGTGTGTGTGTGTGTGTGTCTACACCAGAAGTCAACAGTTAACATCAGGTGTCATCCTCCATCACTCTTCACCGTGTTTTATGAGACAGGGTCTCTCACTGTACCGGGAGCTTACCAATTCTGCTAGCTAGTAAGCCCATCCGGGTCTGCTTCCTTAGCGCTGGGATTACAGGCATGTTTGACAATTTACATGGATACTTGGGATCTAAATTCAGCTCCTTTTGCTCTGGTGTGGCAGCCGCTTCACCCCCTGAACCATCTTCCCCCACCTCACTTAAACAAATTTTTGGTGTGCAAGTTACTGTTTGGTGATGTGCCCAAAAGTGCATGTATGTTGTGTGAAAATGTGTGCACTCACACTGTCTAGAGCTTCTACATATAGGGTCTACAAAAGTTTTCTGCTAAAGGGGAGCCCAGAGCCAGCTGATTGGGGGAGCAGCCTCCATGGGGATTCTGGGGCTGCTGCAGCCCTCCAGAAACCTCTAGCTATTTGATTGACAGGTGTTTTCCTCCCCAAGTATTTCATTAACCCACACTGGTGTGTGTAGAATGCGGTATGTACTGAGTGGATAGCCAGATCTACATAAGGGCTGCTCAAGCTGATGGGCAAACGCAGCCTTGGACTTTGTGACTAAAGTTAAATCGACTCCACCAGCTTCCCTCTGACCTCAGGTCTCTTTCTACCTATAGTCATTCGGGCCTTTTCTGCAGTTTGACCATCTCCCACTTAGATTGATGATCTGGAACAAATGAACTTGCCTGACCCGACACCTGCTGGTTCAGCCAGACTTGGCCTTTTAGATCAGAAGAGCCGATACAGCATGAGAGGGTCAGCTCTTGGGAAAATCCCAGAATTTAAAGACAGGAAAACTCATCCTTCTTCAAAACTTCGAACTCAAGACAGAGTTGGCAAACAGAAACAATCTGAAAGACATGGTATTCTCTGAGACAGGGACCTAAAATGGTTCTACATGTTTAAGTGGCCCTCATTGCTGCTTCCTGTTGGAGGAAAGAGGAAGCAATTACCCACATGCTGACTGACCTGCAAGTATTTTTGAACAAGCAAAGCATAGTTATGTTGCATGGCGAGTGTCCACTTACATGGCATGGTCGTGATTAACTTCCATCTTGATGGAGAAAGCTTCTCGTGCTCTCTCTTTGCCCCAGAAATGATGTTGGGGCTCATCAAGGAGATGTATGTACGTTGGGCATTGGAAGAACTCGGCATATCAGATAGTGGGGCTCAGGCAGAAATGGGGTGCTAGTTATAGAACGGACATCCAGTGACCACACTGAGTTTGCATGGAGTTTCAGAAGATCATGAGTATCTTGGCTCTTGTTTGTTACTCTCCCCCACCACTCCTGTGCAGTCACTGTCTCAGATGAAACACGAGCCATCAGGGATCACCCCCATCATCTCTTTGTTGCTCTGGTACCCATCCTGAGTTCTGTTTGGTGTCATGGATGTTCTTGTCCCCACCCCCAAGTTCAGCCTCCTTGGTCCATCCTCCAGGCTGGAAAACAGCTGGTCTCTTGGCTACTTGTACTATCCTGATAAAGAGTCATGATGCCTGGTATGTGTGGTTCCTACTCCTGAATGGATTTCCTGTGAGGAGTTGAACAGTCCATTAAGATTGTGTAACTAAGGAATTAATAATTTATTGCTGTTATTGACAGGTGTCCTCCTTTCTAAGTATCTCAGGAACCCACACTGATGTGTGTGTGTGTGTGTGTGTGTGTGTGTGTGTGTGTGGATTTGAATGTGGCCTGTGAGTGGATATCCAGATCTATTCATGGCTCTGTGCCTGGTGGTCCCTGCCACTTGGGGGTTGTCTAAATGCATGATTTGTTAAAGGCAGTACATCCTTCTGTGAAACTTATATTGCCCATTAATTGGTCATTGATCTCCAATCCATTTAGGACAGTTATTCTTACAGATAATTGTATGCCTTTGTCATGTTGTATAACACTGGATCTTAGTTTATTGCTTGTGGATTATGGTTGCATCCCAGGCACTTGAATGATGTGTAATGATTTCTTACTGACATCCATCCAGCAAATATTCCTTGAGCATCTACGTACTGTGAGTGAGATGAACCGCCAAGGACATGAATACCCAGAGATGGATAAGTGATGTTTACTGCCTCCAAGCTATTTTCTGTCTGGTTGCAGAAGAGAGACACATACCCAGATAACTGTCACAGAAATATACTAAGCATGATTTTTCTATAGTGTTCGAGGGGCTGTTAAAATGGCTACAACAGTTTGGGGGAAGAATATGACGGTATCTTTTATAATTAAAAATAGCCTTCCCTTTGACTCTTGTAATCCTCTTTCTAGGAACTTTCTAGGAAGTCTATGTGGGTACATAAGGATATAAAATTCAGAACACTTATTTTGAGCAGCTAATAATAAAAACCAAAAGAAAAGAACCAAAAGTCTTTTATATCCTGCAATTGGGGGCTGGAGAAGTGACAGTTTTTATGGTGGAGGAGAATCAAGTTGGGGTGAGGCAGTTCTATTATGCTGGCCATGGAAAATGTCCTGATATATTGGTTAGTGGGAAAAAAATTAAATTTCACCTGGCTCTTATTAAAGAAGAAAATTCTCTGTGTTATAATTTTTATAGTTCAGTTGCTAGGGAAAGATGGTATCAATTACTATCCCATGATTTATAAGGTGTGGAATTATGAGTCATCTTTACATTTTGTTTTCTGAATTGACCCCAGAGAGAGCAGGTGAGATGGGCGGGAGGATGTGCCAATGCTTTGCATGTCTTTGCTGGTCACCTGTAGTGCTCATGTGTGGGGTCAGAGTGGCGCTTTCCCTGTTCTGTGCCCCATTCTTCGACGTCGGTGTGGGGAACACAGCACAGTGCACAGAGTTGCCTGCTTGAGCGTCTATTACAGTGTCACATAAAAGCTCTGATGAGTTCAGCAGCGACGCTTCATGTTCAGATCTCTTTTATATTAGGGTCACCCATGTGTATTTGACCGAGGACATCTTCATATGACTCTTCATCCAGTTCTGAGGGGCAACTGGGGAAGGCTGAGTTAGAGGACAGACCAGACTAGATGACCTGGGCCAAAGTGGGGATCTTGTCTTCTCTGCTCTGCACGGAGAGGCAGGGCCATGTGGCAGGGTTAGGGTAACTTTATTGACTTGGAAGCCATGTTAGAAACTGGCTGTTTCCTGGGCTTTAAAAAAAATCTTTTTATTGACAATTTTCATACGTGTACATCATTTATCTTGATCATAATCTATTATTTATTTCCCCCCTCCATCCTCCTTCCATCGAGCCCCTTTATATTTCCCACAATTCCCTCTTCTACTTCAATGTCTTTTAAAAAACATATTTATTTATTTGCAAGCACACAGAGAGATAGACACAGAGAAAGACAGAGAGAGAATGGGTACACCACCGGGGCCTCTAGCCACTGCAAATGAACTCCAGATGCATGCACCACTTTGTGCTTTTGGCTTTACATGAGCACTGGGGAATTGAACTCTGAGCGTTGACTGCTGAGCCATCTCTCCAGCCCTGATTTTTTGTCTTTCTTTTCTTCCTCCTCCATCATCCATGATGGTATTGTGATGGGCCCAGTATTGTACAAGCAAGAAGAGACACTGTGAGGTCATAAATGCCACAGCCACTTTGTGTCTCGGTGACAGTTCTAAAACACCCCTTCCAATCCTTTGGTTCTTAACATTCTTTCCACCACCTTTCTGCAGTGTTCCCTGAGCTTTGGTCCTCTGCCATTTTGGTTCATACTTAATATTCCATACACATAGCTTTTTCTTTCACATTGGATTTCTCACATGGAAGACAGCCAGGACATATGTCGACATTGTTTCCCTGTGGCCATGACAAGGCAGTTACCTTAGAGCACAAAGTTTCTGCTGTTAAAGATGGCTGGTCCCTGTGTTTGGTGGCTGTGTGGACCACAGTCAGAAGGATCTAGGCCTCCTCACAGGGACTGAGAACTTTAGTTCTGTAGACAGAGCTCTAGGCTTTCCTGTGACCTTGACCTTTGGCCATCACACACAGGGTAGCCCTCAGCTCTGGGCTCCAGCTCTCTGCAGAACACCTCAGTGAGTACAAAAGGGTGAGTCTTACTGTCACATCTTGGGTGGCCTCCAGCAACCTGCTGGGCAGTGACTGGACACCACTGTCCTTACACTGTGACATTGTCCTCCCAGCAGTGCTGCCATTTTGTCTGGAACAACGATCTCCCTTCCTATGGACTGACCTGAGTCCTGAACTTGAGCCTTCCTTTGACCTTGTTTCTGGCAAGAACTCTAACTGCAGTTTGCACAGAGCAGCCTATGGGCCTGTAGAGTGTTCTTAAGACTATAATGAAGGGGGGCTTTCTTTTCTGTCCTTGTTGAAAGTGTTTTCCTGAATCATTCATTCATTCAGCAAGTGTCTGTTGAACTAGCTGCCATACCCCTCCATGGTCCAGCCCTCCCTCACAGACTTCACGATCACATTATTTATGATCCTGTTTTCTGAGTGCACTTGGTGATCCTGCACTAGGGAAGCCTTTAGTCTCAGGATCCACAAGGTTGTTTACCCTTTTACAATGTCTTGCTGCATCTGTAGGGGCACAGGGGAGTGGCTCAGATGGGACCTCACAATGTAGGGCCATCCTGATGAGATGAGAACAACAGGTCATATAGGATTAGATTGTGAGAAATGCTAAGAGATCAGAGACCTTTCTGTCAGGAGGGTTTCCTGATCCACCAACTAGAGAGCAAAGAATGGAGGGAAGACTCTTGTACGCATGGATGGCTCCATTAGAGAAGACTCTATTGCCAAGATTCAAGGCAAGAGATGGGTTGTGTCCACCTATCCATTGCCCAGTGGATTCAAGCCACCACAATCACCACTGTGACAGGGTGAGGAGGAAGAAGAGGGGCTGGAGGAGGGGCTTCTGGAGGAGAGGGAGGGATAGTGAGGACCTGCAGGGAATGGTATTCTTCAAGGATAAATAGGAATCCGAGCTGTGCTCAAGACATAGACTGTGCTCTGGAGCATGAAGGTGCCCCTCTGAGGGGCTCTGAGGGGCTGGCAGGCACAGGTTCATGGGCAGACAGGTGAGCATGAAGCTACCTCCCAGGGACTGCTGGCACTCCAGGCATTGCTGGGTGGAGGTTCAGAGGGGGGGGGGCATTCTAGGCATCCCTACCCCTCCTACTCATTTGATAGCCGCGATCATAGCTTTGAGGTGGTAGAACCTAGAAGTCACCAAAAGTCGGCTTGAGAATCCACACGGAGGGCAGTTTGAGATTAAGTCAGCCGGCAGCATTTCTACAATGAACCATTTTCACAAGGTCTACACGCAGAGTTCTTCGCTGTCCACTCGCACGGGGTGCCTAGAGAGCTAATGCCAGAGGAAATATTTGGATTAACCTTTCCTTTACATTTTTAATGTTTGAAAGCACCTTTTCATCGAATTTCTATCTTATTCATTCTACCTGGGAGAGCAAGGCGGGTTGCAATTGAGTTCATTGTCGGCTGATTATTTGAAGACAGCTCTGCTCTTAAATTGCAGGGGAAAAAAAAAGTGGTTTGGGTGAGAGGCTGGTTATAATTAGCCCACACTGGTGATGTTAGTATTATCAAGAGGGTGGCCCTTGCACCTAGCGGGGGAAGGAGATAAAGAACCCTCCTTCTAGTTTGAAAACACAATAGGTACAATTCAAATTAAAGCACAAAAGGAAAACAGTGATAAATATCATCTCTAATTGGGTTTTACTTTCACAATAGCACATATTAAGTGCAGAGCATCAACTTAACCTTTCCATTCGCCGTCTTTGTCAGCCCCCAAACAGATGGTTAACATGATTTATAGTTCTGTTCTTATTGGAGTTCTTCACCATTTAATTGGAATCAGATTACCAAACCGTTTCCGCAAACAACCGGAATTGAGGTGTTTCTTTTATCGCTGAATGAATAATATATAAATATTACATATGCTTATACAATATTTGTTTATTTTTTATAAATAAATAAATAAATAAAGCATAAATGGGACTGGAGCTCAGGTTTGATTGACCCCAAGTGAAACACGCAGCGTGTGATGGGGACACAGAGCTGACTTTTTGAATAAGTTTTTTCTGTCTTCTAACACCCAGGCTCTCACACAGTTCTTTGCACATGAAAGGTTTTTGAAAGCATGAAAATATTACTTGCCCCCAGAATGAGACATTCAAAATCAAATGCTGGGTATATTCTTCAGAAAACTGAAGAAAATCATTCAAACCCCTAACTTCATTTGAAATGACTTCTAATGACCTGTAATTTCCTCCTTTTGAAATGGTCCCATTACATTAATCAGATTGAGTGGTGGTGACAGATTACTCTCATTAAAAGGAATATTCTTTTGTTGTCCTTTCCCATGCTAGAGCCCTGAGACTCTGACCAGGAATCCTGCACCAGGCTAATGCATGGGACTGGTGGCTTTTGTTTGTATTCCAGCATTTTGTTTCAGTGGTGGCTATGCTGGAGAACCTGTCTTAACAGAGAGCTTCTCCCCTTCCAACCTGCCAGATGCATCAGCCAGAGCAGGTCTTTCCAGCCATCCAGTTTTTACTGAGTCCATAAATGTCCATGGCTCTGCTCTGCCGGGAGTTCCCACAAGTGTGCAGAGCCAGGCCTGGGTGCCTCTGCAGCGGCTGCTGGCTCCCTGTCCCTCCAAGCGTTCATTTTTTTCATGAGTTGCTGGGGGGAGCAGCATGCTTTTCCTCCTTTTCTGAGCATGTGGCTTGCTGAGCTTTATCTTTCTTGCCACATTTTGCTGAACTTGACCATGCTTGAAAGGGAAAAGTTGCTTCGTGACATATCAAATCTTATTTTATCATTTTTATTCTATCTATATTTGCCAATTTCTGCACTCTGGGGGACAGGTCTTTGTTCTCCTGCAGCCTTCTCTATGCTTGTGCAGGTGACCTGAAGCAGAACGTTCTTGTCTCAGGTGTCCACCCTATGAGGATAGAGCTGTGAATTGGTGGCCTCTGTTACTTGCCTTCTTCCCGTTCTCCACTGGAGGGTAAAAGATGGAGAAAGACCGAGACGCCCGGGTTTACAGCTTTACCACTGACCTTTGAAAGTATGTGGGAGCCCAGAGGCTGGATTGAATCCATTTTTCTTTGTCTGTGATCAGCCCTGTGACCTTCGACAAGTGTTATATCTATGTCCCAATTTATTTATGTTTTGTGTGTGGCAGAGTACTTTTGCATATATGCAGCTGGGCATGTGGAGGTCCAAAGACAACTTTGGTTCCTCAGAGATGTCATCCACTTTTTTTTGGACAGGGTCTCTCATTGCCTCAATGTCTGTCATTGCCAAGTAGATTAGACTGGCTGACCAGGGAGCCTCAAGGGTTCCCCCTTTTCCTCAGTGGAGGGATGACAAAAGTGCACACCACCACACCTGGCAGGTTTTTACACGGCGCTGGGCATCCGACTCAGGTCTTCATGTTATTAGGCAAGCACCTTACTACAGTACTGAGCTACCTTTCCAATTACCTTCTGTTTTTATTTTTAATATGGGAAGAGTCATAAATCTCTCATAGGATTGCCCTGAAACTGAGATGAGATACAGGAGGTTTGAGATAAACCCCTAAGAGTAGTATTATATTTTTAAAGGGGACTGAAAATGGCAAGTATCTTAGCTTACCCTATGTGGCATATAAACACCTACTATCTGTGGCATATAAATACCTACAGATCTGAGACAAGTAATCATGTTTCTCGAACAACTCCTAGCAGGATTACTAGGGAGTCTGGCCTCTCCTGTACATGGAACGGTCCCTACTGATAGGTCAGCAGTGGCCAAGGGCATAGAGGCTAAGGACTCCAGAGCTGGGAGGTCCAATTTGGTTCGGGACCTCATTGTAAACATAGTCACATTTTCCAGTCTTCTTTCATGCTATAGGCACTGGACATGAGGCCATTGGGAATTGCTAATTTTTCAGTTAGCTTTTGTTGAAATTTACAGAATTGTGAACAAATCATAACTACACACTGAGATGCAATTTTTAAAAAGTATATAGTTCAAAGTGCATTGTATTAATATGCCCTCATGTAACCCGGTACCATGTGCCATGAATATACATCAAAGGGAAAAAAATGCAACAGTGGGTATAGCCACATAAGCAGCATCCAATCAGGAATCAAAGAACACCCGGGATCCATAAGTTCCTCCCTTTATGCTTTCTAGTCGCTAGGCACCCCAAAAAAAGAGGTAGCCTCCATTCTGCCTTCTATCAGCATAGATTAGATTTCCTGCTTGAACATTATATGAATGAGATCATTGTATACTATGAAAGTGTTCATGGGCTCATACAGTGCTGCGTGAAGCAGCAATTTATTAACTTTAATGATTGTATATTGTTCCTTCAGATAACATCATAGTCTATGGACTTGACAGTTTTTGGACTTTGGGTCACAGATAGTTGTGAATGAGTAAATAATTCAGCAGTGAAGAGTCTCATATGTGTGGGTTATTGAACATATATACACATTTCAGCCGACTAAATTGACTGAGTCATGTTTCTCCATCAGCACATTACTACGGAAGAGTTTTGTTTTCCTGATTGGTTGTACCAGCTGATGCTCTCCCCCACCCAGGCTGACTATGGTTGTACCGAATGCTTCTTCTTGTCAATCATGGTTGTTTTGTCTCTTCATGGTAGCCATCTCCGTGGTTACCTGGTGGCTCTTTGTCATCACGGCTTTGTATTGCAAGTCCTTGGTGACTAACGATGCTCAGCACTTTTCTATGTTTTTTCCTTTTTTTTAACCACTTGAATATTCCTTTTTTGTGCGGTTCAGGCTTGAGTGTTTTGCCTGCTCTTCTCCTGGGTTGCTTGTCTTTTTTTCTGATTGACTCAGGGAGTGTTTATAAAATCTTTTGTCAGATAAACGTATTACAAATATTCCCTCCTTCACAGCAGCCTGCTTTCACTCTTTAAATGGTATCATTTGATGAACAGGAGTTTGTTTACTTAATGTAGTCCAATTTTCGAGTTTTCCCTTATGCTCAGTACTCTGTGTTTTATTTAAGGAATCTTGGCCTAGATCACTAGACAGTTGTCCCCTGTGATGGTTCCAAGACTCCCCACAGATAACAAGAACTAAGGATATGCTAGCCTCTTATGTGAAAAATGATATAACCTAGATACATCCTCCAGACTATGTATACAATACAAATATGATGGAAATGGTGTTCAGTTGTTTAGGGAATGATGATCAGGTCAAAGTCTGGATAAGTTCAGTAAAGATACAATTTTTTTTTAGTACCTTCCATCTTTGGTTGGTTTAATCTACAGATTTGGAATCTGAGGATACAGAGGGCCAAGTATATACTTTCCATTTTTAAAGGCTGAATTATTTATGTTCACAGTTGATAGAATCACTACTTTTTAAAAATAGCTTCAATAAATGGAAACCATCCCAAGTGGTGTCTTAAAGGAATGGGGGTAGCCCCTGACCAGTTAAAAGCCCTAGTATTGTTATGGTAGGACATGCCTGTTATTTTGCAAAGGCAGTCCCTGACCCTGACCCTGAACCTGACCAGGTGTCCATAGGAGGTACTCACTCCTAGTCCTCATCTGTACAAAGCCACTTCCACTGTAGGAGTTCCAGAAAGACATATGGATGGAGTCCCTGGGGACTATGGAAAAGGCTTCAGCAGGTGTCCAGCTTCTCAGGTTGCTCATCTGGGTCTAGAATGCCACCTATGAATGCCTTAGCAATGTTAAGTCACTTGTCTGTCTTGGACCTATTTCTTTTTTTTAATATATATATTTATTGTCCATAATGAGTTACATTATTTAGTGGGCAAACAATGAGTTGTTATCCCCAATTCCCCAATGTCCTCCCTCTCCATCCCCAATCAGCTGGAAATCCTCCTCCGTGGGTTGGACCTATTTCTTGATCTATAAAACTGATGCCATAAAAAGTACTTGGAGCATGTACTGGATGGGTGGGTGGGTGGGTGGATGAACAGAATGGAATGGGTATGGTAGATGGGATGGATGGGAAGATGGATAGGTGGATATATAGATGGATGGAATGGGACAGATGTATGGATTGGTGGGTGAAATATACAGATGGGTGGAATGGATTGGATGGATGTAATGAAATGGATGGATGGACATATAGATAGATTAGATGGAATGGGTGGAATGAATGGATGGTGGATTTATGGATGGATGGGTGGGTGAATTGACAGATGTAATGGAACAGATGATGGATGGATGGATGGATGGATGGATAGATGGATGGATGGATGGATGGATGGATGATGGATGTTGTGTTGACTAATAAATATGACCATGTTTATAACATACTTCTCAGGGGCTGACCCATGGTCCAGAACACAATAAAAGTTTCTAACAATGATTACTTGCTAAGTGCTCAAATGCCATCAGCTTGGTGAATTGAATGCAGCAGATACAAAAAATGTAGATGACGCTAATAAGTCCATAGTGTAGCTTTGGGTTTTGATTCTGGGAGCAAATGCATGTGTGTGATTTCAAGAGTCACCAAAAAATTTTAAAAATTACAAAGAACACTGCTAAACCATGCTTCCAGTGGATAATGGCAGACTTCTCAAGGGGGAAAGCGTGCTGTTTGAGAGGTACCATGTGGGGATCAGTTTGAAACTGGTGGTGAAAATGATGGAGTATTGTTTACTGTGTAGGGTAGAGATATTGCACTGGCCTCCACTGGTGTTTCTGCCTCCTCTCTGGGCCACTTTGTCCTTCCACACCCACCTGTTCCTCGCACCATAGACAAATGACTACTTGGATTGTGTCACTCAGAAACCATCAGTGATGTCCTCTCACACTTAGACTAATACCCAGACTCCTTTCCCTGCTGATGAGTCTGGGTGTAGCCTTGAACTTGGCAGTCCACTTCTTTTCCTGCTGCTTTTTTTTCACATCATTTCCTAGATGCAATGGCCTCCTTTCTCATGTCTCAAACCAGCAAGCTGTTCACTGTCCAGGGCTTGGCACACTCACCTCTCAGAGAACACATCCTGGACTGTGCCTACGGTTAACAGAGCCTACTCAACTCTCCATCTCCATGTTATTCCCTCTGTACCACACGTCTTTTCTATATACTTGCTGTGACCTTGCTGCTCTCTCCTCCATGGGAATCTAAGCTGTATGCTTTGTTTCTAGAGCACAGCAGATGCTCAGTAGAAAAATAAATGACCATTTGTTCTTAGAATCATTTCTCCTTGGATATTATGACAGTCACCTGCCAAGCCTGCCCTCACTGTCCCCCGATCCCAGTCTCTGCTTTATGGAGTAGCATCATTTGCAAATCCCAGAAGTGCCTGCACTCTTCCCTCCATGTTGCGGATTCACTGACAACCTTGGGAATCTGTTGTTTCCACTCAGGTCTGTCCATGAATCTCATTTTATCCAGTGACAGGTTTCTGTTCCATCTCATATTGAGGATCCTGAGATCAGGAGAAAGCTCCCAGAGAAGAGCCAATGGTTGATACGTAGAGGTGTCCCTCCCCATTAGGCATTGTGGCAGGTGTGGCTGTTTCTTGCACTTTTCTTTGGAGCTTCCTCATGCTGTCAGTACAGGTGATCAGAACTACCAGGCCTTCTCTGTAGGGTGTTTCATAGTCGATGTCTTTTGGAACAGGCTTGACTTGCCTCATTCACAGAAGGGAATAAGAACCCAGGCGTGTCCATGGAAACCAAAGAGCAGGAAGCTCACCTGGGATTTGTAAAGGGGCTTTGCCTGGATGCCTATTCTGGGCTAAGCAGTCAGTGGAGAGTTCCAATTCCATCTCAGTTCTTGGAGACAACGTTCCAACGATGCAGGTGGTGGCCCTAACTTGTCAGATTTGGATGGAGGCAGGCTCCTAGGAGGTGTGGTGAAGACACTCAGGGCATGTACTGAGCAACTTCTCAAAGATATTTCATGTCCCCTACCTTGGAAGTTGCGTACTGGGCAAGAGCAGCAGCAGGGAGGGATGACAGGATTGATCTGGAAGGTTCCTGAAGGAAATGCACAGCAGCAGGACTTGAATGAAGAACAGAGGAATGGAGAAGGAGGGGTGGGCAGAAGCATGTTTGCCAGGGTCAAAGAAAGAAGTCAAGTAGACCATCACTCTCGAAATGGTGGGCTGGGATACAGAAAGCAACTGGAGGAGACAGGAGGATCAACTAGGTCTCTGTGAAGGCAGCAGACCTAGAGGAGAGGTCAAGTCCTAGGCCTGCCACTGATCCTTTCCGGGCCTTGCTTTCCTCATCCTTAAACTGGAGACAACGGCACAATATTGTCATGTAGCTTTATTAGTGGGTACCCACAGTAAACCCAGAAGGTGCTCAATAAATATTAACTGATCAATAATTAATAGGAGGCAATGACTGTATATGCCCTATAGGAGGTTTCTGCATATATGTCTTCTGGCTGCTGGGATCCCCAGTAGTGGGTTTATTTATTTATTTATTTATTTATTTGATGAAACGATTCAAATTCATATACTACTAAGTCCAAGGAATTAAGAGACTGCTAATTGCTCTTGCATAACTAGAAATTCACATAAGAGGAAAAGCCTTAGCTTCTTCTCTGATATCTTCAGTTACGATGTCAGAGTCTGTATTATTAGGATAGACTGAGTCTACCAGGTACAGCACCAGATGCCTTACTGTAGACCTATTTGACTTGGGTGAACAGTAATGATGTACCAGGGAAAGAATACATTGGATATTACCAACATTACAGGTATCTTCTTACAGAGGAGATGCTCCTTCCTCCAGAGTGGAGTGAGCAGTTTGTGTGCACACCGCTCAACACCCCTTCAGCTATGCATTCCCTTTGATCCCAAGCTTATTAAAATATGCAAATCTAAATTGTGTCTTATTAATGTGATCCTTTGTGTTGGAGCTGTGGGGGACTGAAAAAAAGTCCCCCTTTCTCTAATATATTTGGATTTTTAATGTGCAAAGTAGGATGAGAGAGCTTGATTTCCTGCAGGCCATATTTTCTAATCAACTGTTATGAAAGATTTTTTTTATTGTGCTGTTATTTCTTGCTTTCTTGGAATACAAGGAGATAAAGAGTAATGACTTTATTGTCTTACCCCAAGTATTCTCAAGCATGTCGAAATCCTTATTAATTTGCTATTACTTCTTCAACATGACAGTGGTTCTGTCTTACAGGAGCTTCCTGGATGCATACATTAAAGATGAGCCTAATGTTGGAGAAAGTTGATCTATACATCCCCGCCCCACGATAGTATGGTGTGCGTGTGTGGTGACAGGGCCCACCCAGACTTGTCTGGATGTGAGAAGTTGTCCTTAGAGCTGGTATGCTTATAATATTAGAAAAATTTCTTTTCTTAACCAAAAAGGAAAAAAAAACAATTGAAATTTAATTTGAATCAACTTAAAAATTGATTCCACTTGATACAGATGCATTTTTCTCACTTGCTGCATTTCTTGTCTCGTAGCTCCTCACGCTCCCATCCTTCTCAGCTTCATCCTCCTGTTTAGTGATTCTTTTTCTTAAAATCAAAGCTAACTATTTTACAGAAGCCATCATATGGAAACAGTTATTTTATATTTACAAGGCTGTCAATATGTAACACTCTCCCCCACCCACACACAACCCTGTGAATGTCTTTCTGGGAGAATCTCATCTCTTGGCGGGTGGAAAAAGAAAATGACCTGATTATTGATAAAATGAATAGTTGACATATTAGCACTTGCTATGTGCCAGGCCTCTGTTATTACCTCATTTATTCTTGTGAGCACCAGAGGGCGTTTGTCCTGGACCCATTTAACAGATGGGGAAATGGAGCAATTAAAGACATAGAATTTAGGATTGGAGAGAAGGCTCAGTTGTTAAAGGCACTTGTTTTCAAAGCCTAACAGCCAGAGTTTGATTCCCCAGTATCCACATAAAGCTAGATGCAGAGAATGGCACATGCATCTGGAGTTTGTTTGCAGTGGCAGGAGGCGGCCCTGGTGTGTCCACTCTCTCTCTCTCAAATAAATAAATAAATAAATAAATAAATAAATAAATAAATAAATAAATAAATAAATAAATAAGCTGGGCATGGTAGTGCGCACCTTTAGTCCCAGAACTTGAGAGGCAGACATAGGGGAGGATGCCATTGTAATTGGGGTCAAACAAATTCAAAGAATTTAAATTATAGACCACCAGAGGGTAAGGTTTAGATAGGCTTTATTAGATTAAGAAGAGAAAATATAGAAGGGAAAAACAAGTCTATGTTGGAGAAGAAGGGTATCCCCCTCGGTTTAGCCGTGAGGCCGAGACAAGGGAGAGTCTTATCAAAAGCCTGGAGGTTTAGGAGTCTCTCTGCTGTCCAGCCACAAGGAGAAGAGAGCAATTTGCTTCCTCCAGGTGAGTGTAATCCTCTCTGGCTCACCTGAGCCAGAGAGATAGTGATTGGTCTGTGCTCTGACCAATCACAGTTCCAAGATTAGGTTTGAGTAAATGAGACCTCCCACTCAAGGGAGGAGCTCAGGTTGTTTTCTTCAAGTCCAAGGGCACTCCTGCTCTTTACTTTGGGGGTCCCAGTCACCCTAAACTGTCACACTATGACTTGGAAGACACCCTGACACTCCATAGTGAATTCCAGGTCAGCCTGGGCTAGAGCGAAAGAAGTTGCCCAAAGTCTCATGGTTTTACAGAAGAAAGTTGGGGTGTAGCTCCAGGGCTCTGGTTAAGAGGCTGTCTCCTTCACCACTGGGCATCATGTGTGTTTAGATCCGAGTTCTTCTCCTGGATCTGTCCCTAGCCAGTTGTGTGGCTTCTGATTACCCCCACCTTCCTAGAGGTCACATTCAGCCCTAAAGTTCATCAATCTTAGTAATTAAAGAGCTCTGAGGTGACACCAGCAGAAAGGCACTTCCTCCCCACACATATAGATCATGTTCTTTGTTACCTCAATGGATTAAAACAGTGAAAAAAGTCTGAGTTGTCAGGCCTTATACCCTTCATTTGAGGCAGAGATTGTTACAACGGATATTCTAAAGAAAGGCTACCTGTGGCTTTTGGATGCCTCCCGTGGGGTCTCCAGGAGATGGATATGTGGGGGAGGAATGCTGAGGGGGAAGAGTAGAGGCTCTATTTTTAACAGGAGCCCTTTGTAGCTTTTCTCCTCTGTCCTCTCTAGTTCTTGGAAGGAGGTTTCGCTTGCCCTCCTTCCCAGACGTGGCATCGTGGTTCATAAAGAAAATCTTCCCCCGGCTGCTGTTGAAGTGTTTTACAGAAAGGAGTTTGATGTGCTGTGTGAGCGGGTGACAGGTGGCAGCTTTTTGTGTCATTCTTTGACATGTGCCAGCCGATGCGAAGTGACATGTGTTGGCAGAGTCACGCTTGGTGCTGGCGACAGCGTTGTCTAGATGAAACAGGTAGTCCTTTCTGTCAGGAGTCAGGGCAGCAGCTAGGCTATTCTGGAAGAAAGAAAGGATGAATTACCTCATGTGTTTTTAGAGGCCATGATGCTGTATGATCTGCCAGCTCTAACCCGGAGTGCAGATGAACTTGACTTTGGGTGACTGACAGCTGTCATAGGACCTCCCCACCCCAGGGCCAGACAGGTCTTTCCAAGGCAGTTTTACTTTTCTAGAGATATCTCCACAGGTGGGTTCCCTGGACACTTCAGGGGAGTATTTCATGTATTCAAACAGGTGTAAACAATAGATGATAGATAGATAAATAGATAGATAGATAGATAGATAGATAGATAGATAGATAGATAGATACCCAAATATGAACATACCTCTTATATTAGCATCTGCCTTGCTCACACAGATAACTCACTGTAGCCATCTTGCCACACCCTGACCCAGGGGGTAGATTTACTATGAAAGGAATTCAGCCCCAGCCTCCTGTGTTTACATGATTCCACGCTTGTCAAAATTTGTGAAATTTGCAGAAGAGGTTTTAGCTGCAGTTGTTGACAAACACATCTTATTTCATTCTGTTTCTTCCTTCAGGGCTTTCTTCCTGCTCAGCAGGATGGTACAGCCTCAGAGACACACTGAGTTGGCTTGTGGTACAGTCTTTTCATGGGGTCCAGCTACATTCTGAGTCATATTACTGCTAAGGGTGTCTAGCGAAGGTTGGTGTAATGACTTCCAGGATCCACATTAGCAGCGTGACAGAGGGTACAAGGCTACAGGGGAAATTGTGGCATGGTGTGTCTTAGGTTGCCCATGCCTACTGTGTGTGGATAGAGGAGGAAAAACAACCTTGGAACTCTGTAGACCCAGAAGCGACAGGTGGCCCCACTCAGCGACTCTGGCTTCTGTGGACCCCCAATGGGTATTCATCATTTTCTTGCATGCTTTTGTGTTTTTACTGTACACATAGATTTATACATACATGTGAGTATTATGTGTGCATACACTCACGTTCTAGGTTTGAATTTTTTATGTGAATATAACTATTCATTATATATGCTTCTACCATTTGCCTATTTTGCAAACACTGTTTTGGTATTTACCCATCTTGCTACATTTATTTTCACTGTCACTCACGGTATTTCTTTGTGAGTCTGTCCCATGATTCATGGTCCTGTCATCTGTCAATGAGCGCTCGCATCATCCCAGCAGTGACTCACTGAAAATAAATACAAAACTCTGACCCACTCAGGTGTGTGCTAGATTCTCTGTAGCTGATGTCTTCAAAAGTCTTGCTCATGTAGAATTTGATTTTGGAAACATATGCTGCCTTCTTCATTTTTAAGGTGACAGCTAAAATATCGCAGCGTAAGTTTGAAAGGATGTCATTTGCACAGCGTTATAGTATTGATACTTAAAGATAAAAAGTAAAAATCACTGTTTTCAGTGAAACAAGTGAAATGAAAATAGTTTAATGATTGAGCTCTAACATCCCTTTAAATAATTAGACTTTCTTCATCATTAAAAAATGTATATTACTGCCTTTGAAGTTTTAATTTGAATTTTACTTCCCTCCCTCAGAATTTTTTTTTTAAATTTAATATTTTGAGGTAGAGTCTCACTCTAGCCCAGGCTGACCTAGAACTCACTGGGTAGCCCGAGGTTGGCCTTGAACTTAAAACAATCCTCCTGCTTCAGCCTCCCCAAGTGCTAGGATTAAAGGTGAGCATCACCATGCCTGGCTCAGAATTTTATCGTAATGTAATGTAATTTTTTCATGACACTTCTTTCCTATTGACCACCTTGACCACGTGTTTCATTTTCATATGGATTTTTTGAAGCTATTTTGCCATATGGATTTTTTCATAGGGATTCATATTCATAGCTTTTCTTATGGATTTTTGGAAACTATTTTGTTCATGTATCTTTGCCTAATCTGTGGCTTGTCTTTTTGCTTTGTGATTATTTTTGTTGCAAGGTTAACATCTTACTGCTATTTTATCAATATTTGTGGTGTGCAGGGATGCAAACCTTAAGTTTTGTTCTTTTCTCAAACTTATAATCTCCTATGAGTTTTCTTCTAACAGTTTTGAAGTTGTGTGATTTACATTTTAAATTTTTCCTCTGTTTAGAATTTATTCTCATCTATGGATGCCTGAGAAATCTCATTTTGTATTTTTAAGATGATACCTTGTTTTTACAGGGCTGCTTTCAAGTGGTTCATCCTTTAACAACTGATAGTTTCTGCTAATTTTGACTGTATATTCATTTATTCTCTATTATATACAAAATTCTCTTGAGTTTTTAGAAAGAAGGGCCTCTTTTTAAACTCACATTATCTTGTATTTTTCATAGGTAATCAACACAGTGCTTGGGCAATAAATATTTATTTATTTAGTATTCACATATTTAAATAGAATTTAAGCATGTAAGTTGGGCTAAGAATAACCAGAAAACCTGGTATGGCCTTGCCCAATAGCATAGTATAAATAATAGCATAGACACCATGAATGAATGAATGAGGTGATCAAATTATTAAAACACAATTATAGCTTAGATTGTTATTGGCTTGTCATAAGGCCTGTATGTGGAGAATTTATCTCACTAATCAATGTGCCTCTCCAGGAAGACATTATAGTTTAGTAGTGCAGTGTATCTTGAGGTTGGGTTGAGAAGAATCACATGGAAATATTCTTAAAATGCAGAGCTTTGGGTCTCGCCCCAGACCACCATCCCTGTTAGAGCACTAGGTAAATCTGGGAAATAGGAGTCTTCCTGCTGGGGTCTTCTGAGGGTGCTGGTGACGTCATCATGTGAGCTCCTGTGCAAGTAAACACTCCCATCTGTGGTTCTTGCAGCTCCTTGGAGAGGCAGCGTTAAGCCTTCCATGTTCATTGCACACACACACACACACACACACACACACACACACAGAGAGAGAGAGAGAGAGAGAGAGAGAGAGAGAGAGAGAGAGAGAGAGAGAGAGACCATTAAACTAGGATAAGAAGCTATGCCAGCTGCTACCTTTCTCTCTCCATAAATCTAAATAACATTCCTGTAGTGTGGCAATTGTATGGATATTTTGTCATCAACTAAGAGCAAAATGACCCTTTCAGAAAGCTGGCTTGGGTTCTATATTATTACCTTCTTTTTTGCTGTGGTGACAAAATTCCTGTCAAAAGCCACCTAAGTAAGGGAGGATTTGTTTTAGCGTCCAGTTCCAGTCCATCGCGCAGGGAAAGTGTGGAGACTGCTCACATGGCGTCCACAATCAGGAAAGAGAGAGTAGTGAATACGATGGCTTATCTCACCTTCACCTTTCTATTCGTCTAGACCCCAGCCCAAGGGATGACACCACCTCAGTTAACCTAACCTAGGAACTCCCTCACACCACAGACTCAAAGGTTTGTTTCCAAATCTTATCAAGTTGACAAAATTAGCCATTACAGGGTCCCAACAAAGAAACTCTCATCACTGCTGTTGTAGGTTGTCTTGGCCACTGGTGGAGTAACAGCCAAGAATGTTCCTCAAATTCATCTCTCAATGGAGTCACTATGCCTTCTGGGTCTTTGAAAGAAAGGAAGGAAGAAAGAAAGGCAGGGAGGGAGGCAGGAAGGAAGGAAGGAAGGAAGGAAGGAAGGAAGGAAGGAAGGAAGGAAGGAAGGAAAGAAGGAAGGAAGCAAGGAAGGAAGCAAGGAAGGAAGGAAGGAAGGAAGGAAGGAAGAAAGGAAGGAAGAAAGGAAGAAAGGAAGGAAGAAAGGAAGGAAGGAAAGGAGAGAGAGAGAGCCAACAATTCCAGTTTGAGAGCGGCTCTGCCTAGTGTCCTGACTCCCAACCCCATGGCCTACCTAGCTCATCACAGGTCTCCCAGATCCCCCAGCTCTCCTCCTCACAGTCATTCAGTCTGAATGAATGCATACTTGCAGTGTATGAACTGTGCAACTGGTTTTAAGCAGGGATAAAGCTGGGATCATCCTCCCTCCATCCTGGATGGCACAATCCACTTTTAGTCCATTGCTCTGCACCGAGAGCAATTAAAGCTCCCATAGTATGAAAGGTTTTCATCAAGGAAGGCATTAAAAATACCAGCCTGTCTGAGCGGGAAGTGGACCTGAGCCTGACTACAGCGATTCTCCAGCGTCACCAGGGCATGACACTGAATAGCTTTCATTTCGTGTGGTGGAAAAAAATAAGGCCAACCTCGGCTTTCATCTTTATTATCAGGAGTCCAGTCCCCACTGGGGTGGAATGAGTGGATGCACCCCATTTAGCTTAAAGTAACAGATCTATATGGAGTTGTTAATTTGGAGATAAATAGGGGTTTTCTACTGCTGATGTTTCTTGACTCACACAAAGTGCTTATATTAATACTGAAACATTATTAATCAATAGTTTGCTCTTTAAAAATACATCAGTAAGACTACTCAATTACCTTTAAGTATATATCAAAGGGCACAGAGCAATCTGACACACACTCTTGGTCCATTAGAAACCACCCCACATATTAATTAAAAATTTTAGTTACAAAGAAACTTACACTGGGGATCAAAAAAAAAAATCGCTTCTAGTACCAAACAGTTGTAGTGAACTGAAAACAAAAAAACAGTGGAAGCTAAAAAATACATTTAGGGGCACAGAAAGGTCTTGGGGATTTTGGGATAATGAGACCCCAGATGACTTCATTTTACTTGAACTCAACGTAGAGGGACTTTCACTTGGGACTGGGAGCTGATGGATGCAGAGGGCTTCTCTCGCAGGTGTTGATGGGAAGGGAGGAGCACTCTCATGTGAAATGAAGCATTATAGAAGTGGTTTTGATGTACTGCAGGTAAAACCTCACTTTAGATTCAAACACAGTAAAAGGAAATACTGAAGTATGTGTATCCCAACCCTGTGCTTCCTGCATGGCTGGTCACTACTGAACTTTTTTATTTGGTTAACAACAAATGACCACCAGACATAAATAATCCCACACTTACTGCCCTGCCTTTGGCACCAATGGAAGGCTCAGAACTTGGGCTGGGAAGTCAGTCAGCTGCTGGTTTTTCTTCTAGCAGGAACAGGAAGCTATCTTTTTTCCCCTTCAGTTTTCATTGCTAACAACCCAGTCACGTATGTCTCTTGACCATGAACATGTACCTAACCGAACTATTCCCTGGCATGGCACCCGGCACTCACAGATGGTCCAGAGCTTAGGGAAAATTGCTCTCCATCCCCCCCATCTGTGTTAACATGCTTACACATTACCAGGAGACAGAAAACACAATAGCCTGAATACTCCAAGAAGGCGCTTGCCAACATGGTACTGACTGACTCCTCTACATTTCTAATTGGGTGACTATGTCAGCAAAAGGCAGCTTCCTATCCCATCTAAAAGAGGACATCACATTCCTGTATGGCTCATTGCGGAATGTACTTTCTCCCCACCACCTCAGTGTCCGTCCCTCGGCCATTATCCAGCAGGAGCTCTCCACTGAGAATTGTGTGAAGTGTAACTGATTGTCATTCAACCAAGTGAAATCTTTAGGTGAGCATTAGTCACTGTTTGAGACACGTAAGCTTCAAGTGGAAGCAGTCAATTATAGACTCGAGGTTTTATGGCTGCATTATTACCATCACACGACGAGGGTTTCAGCAGTAGCATTCTGTTTGATCGATCGGTACCAGGGCATTGATGGATAGCTTTGTTCTTCAAATGTCAACTGTGTGGGACTTCTGTACTTTATGTGTTCACTGACACACTCATCTCGAATAGATACCTTTCTCTCTTTCCAGTGTTCTGCTCTTACAGGGGACTGTGTTTCCTCTCCTTAGAAGACCGTGGAAGGCTTGTAATTACCTTTAGAGTTTTCTTTCTCTTCTCTCTCAAATGCAGAAGTACCTCTGAGTTATTGGCACCTTGAAGAAGTCATCACTACACAAAGAGAATTTCTCTTTGGTGTCAATAGATTGACAAATAGATTGAGTCATATTCTCCCCTCCCCACCTTTTTTTTTCACCATTCTACAGACACCACACTGAAAATGGATGATCAGTTTCAGGGTGTGTGTTAGATTTCTGGATCTTGAGTCTGTGTTTTCATGCTGTTTGACTTACTATTCCCAAAGCCATGTTTAATTTTCAACTTTTTATCATAGGTTCCTAAGTCCATTCTCTGAACTTCAGAAACCTCAACTATTCTTCAACCCCCAGATACCACACCAAATATGGTCCTACGTATAACACAGAGCAAAACTTTTTATGCGAAATCCGTCAGGGGCTGATTGAAGACTCTGAGGATGAATTTTTTTTTTTCAGTTGGAACTAATAGCTCTTAAAGTTGACATTGAAAGTTATCTGTCCCACACAATAAATCAACTAGGAACTTGGAGAAAGCCTTGGTTCCCAACAAAAACGCCAAATGGACTCCCATTTTCTTTTTATTCAAGAACTGCTTGGAAGACACTATGGTCTCTGGAAAATGTCAGCTTTCTTTCTCAGTCACCCAGGGCCCACTTGCCCCTCTGTGACCTACCTTGGAGACAGTATATAGTCATGCTTCCCACCTTCGGGACTGCCTCAGTTCTCCTGGGTTGGTTCATTAGCTGTTGCCAAAGGGAGGCAGGAGAAGGTCAGATCCTTCCTGATAATGGACGCAGCTCTAGGTACATCAGGGTAAATTCTCAGGAGATATTTAATATTCATTTTTAAAGACAAAAGGGTAAAAGGCTAATTAAGAGCTGTGTTTGGCAATATTGTAGTAGGAACACAAAGTCATAGAAATGTGGCTTCCTGTGATTTTTCTGAGTTTTAAAACAAGAATTCATTTAAATTCATTTAAAGAACAATTTAAAACAAGAAACACCCAGTTTTGTATATGATTACTGAGATAAGGACCCTAGATGGTTATCTTCGAGGGCAGATGACCACCACAGCTTATCACTATCCCATGGAAGGGTCGCATGGCTTGCTGTTCTGAGGCGGGTGCTCTTGTCTTCTCTCCTGCTGGAGTGTCCTAGGTGACCCTGTACCTCTGGCAAGTCCTGGGGTGCTGGGTGCAGCTGGCCTGAACCAGGGCACTTGTGCTGAACGCCATTCTGATCACTCCAGGCCCTCAACTGATGGAATCATTTTGACCTCAATGCTCTCGTTCGGCTTCAGCTTTGCCCAGAGTCAAATGTAACTATTCAAGTGGACATTTCTCATGAAAGCTTGCTGCTGTGAAAATCCAAAACTCTATTAGGAAAGGCACACTTTGAAGATTGAAGGAATTTTTCAGCAGAACACATGCGTTTTACCTAAACTATGGCTGCTCTTGACCTAGGAAGCAGCTAGATAGAAATGTCAGCTTTTTGATGCTGGCATAGTTCTCATATAGTTCTGGATCCTTTTGCTTGTTTGTTTATTTATTTATTATTTTAATTTTTTGCAAGTGTGCATGTAATTTGTATGCATGTGTGCATGCATATTCACAAGCATGTGGGTGCACATATGTGTGAAGGCGTTCCTGCGGGTTCTCATGCATGCGTGTGCCCGTGCATGTGGAGATGAGAGGTTGATGACAGGGTATTCCTTAGTTATTTGCTACCTTACTCTTGGAGACAGGATCTCATCCTGAACCCGGAGCTCACTGAGTTGGCTGAGATTAGCCAGCCACTGAGCTCCAGGGATTTCCTGTCTCTGCCTCCCTTGGTGCTGGGATTACAGAGGCATGCCACCAGGCCTGGTATTTTATGTGGTTACTAAGGATCCAAACCCAGGCCCTCATGCTTACATGTCAAGCATTTTACCTACTGACTCCTCCTAGCTCCATAGCCCTAGTCTCTTAATTTATGAAACATCTTACTGTATGTAATGTAGTCTCTTAATGTCTGTAATTGGGGATGTAACAATTGACATACTGGTGTGAGAAGCTAAGGAAAGCTACACCTTAGAAGCAGCTGAGAGGACTGTGTTACTCACCTGCCTCCACAGCGTCTTCTGGAGAAGAGTCAGGTGGAAGAACACCTCCCTGTCCCCAAGAGGTGCCATGGTGCCCAGCATCATAAGGTCGGAGCTATAGTTACTCTGCAAATCCCACGGGAGACAAAGCTGTAGCTTATGTTCTGGAGATGCAGTGGATGTCTTGACTATGGAATTTTAATATAAAAAATTTAGGATTTAAATGTGATCCTTGAGCTAACTGATGTAAACCACCAAATGGGGATCTGATAGGATTTATACCAGGGCTCAGCAGGTAAACGTGTGGATGTGTTTAGAATAAATTCACAGCTGGCAACAAAAATGAGCATCAGGACTTGCCAGTGGCTCATTAAAATTCAATGCAGACTCACTGAGGCAAGCAGAGGGGTGGCGCACACACTCCATGCCAGTCCTGCTGTCCGATTCTCCTGCAGCTCCTGGGTGAGTAGATGGAGGAGAGTGCTTGGTTTGCCTTAGACTGTCCTGGAAATATTTGTGTGAGGGTCACCTTAGTTTATCCTTAATGAAACTTGGATAGAGAAGACCATCCTGTCAACAAGTTCTTCACCATTACAAGGCACCTCTCTCAATGACCACATTCCTGAAAACGTGTCCAGAATCAGAATTGACCATGAAAATAGTAATGGTGTTTTCTGAGAGTAAAAGAGGAAAGATTTAAGCAATGGAAGATCTAACCATCAGAAGTTCTTTGGAGCTATGTAAAATACAGATTTTCAGTGGGTAGTTAGGTTTGGTCACACCTGGAAGGAACTACTGGAACACTTAGATCCTGTTTACACAAAAGAGAAACAGCGGTGATAGCCTAGTCAGTAAAGTGCTTGTAAGCATAGGACCTGAATTCCATCCCCAGAACACCACTTAAAAAACCAAACATACAAACAAACAAACCAACAAATAAAATAGCTATAGTGGCATGCATTTTTAAGTAGTGCTGGGAGGCAGAGACAGGTAGATCCCAGAGCTCACGGACCACAGGCCACCTGGTCTAGCCTCGGCAAGCTTCCAAGCCAGTGAGATGCTTTCCATCAAGCAAGGTGGACAGCTCCTGTAGGAACAATACCTGAGGCTGTCCTCTGGCCTCCACATGCATCCAAACACACATGAACATGCATCCACACCCCAAAAGAGAAATGGTAATATTCACTACAATAGAAGCCCTTAGTCAAACAGTCTTATTAACCTGGCCAAGCAGGAAAGACCTTGAATACAATGAACATTCTTAAAACATATAATCTAGAATCCATATATCTATCTCATTACTTTTTTAAAACATTTAATTATTTATTTGCAAGCAGAGACAGGAGAAAGAGAGAGAGAGAGAGAGAGAGAGAGAGAGAGAGAGAGAGAGAGAAGACAGGGAGAAGAGAGAGGGAGAGAAAGAGAATGGGTGCTCCAGTGCCTCTAGGTGCCTCAAACAAAGTCCAGATGCATGCACCACTTAGTGCATCTGGGTTTGATTACCCCTAACCCTGGGGAATCAAACCCAGGTCTTTAGGCTTTGCAGGCAAGCACCTTGACCACCGAGCCATCTCCCCAGTCCCAAATGCATTACCTTTTCTCCACCTTCCGGAATGTAGCTACATCCATCTATTCTTAACCAACTAGTGACTCTTCAACCAAGATGGCCACCGCTTCTAGCTGTTATCTTTTTATGAACACAGGATTTAGAAATGCAAAGTGTGGCCATCCCTATTCATGCAGCTTTTGTTTATCTTCCCAGAAGAAACAATTGAGCTGTAGCAGATGAGTGATGTTCCAGGACCAAGGCGAGGGGAAAAGCCACTGCAGGTGGAATGGCTTAATGGGGTATTAATCGGGAAGCAGGTGAAGCAGATAGGTAGCACAGCAGGTATGTAAATAGGCTCGTGGGAGGAAAAGCATTGAATTTTATGCTCTTTAACTAAAAATAAAGACTTGATATTTAGCTTATCTTTGCTGAAAAACCTCACTGTGAGGCCCTGACAACCACCGACATCATCAATGATTCATTATTATCTCAGCATCATCCCGGCCACTTAATAGGATCTTCAGCCTCTTCATTCCTCATTGTTTCAGTGGATTCCTTGGCGTTAGAATGCAGACTTTGTCTTCTCTGTGCCTATATGAGAGGCCAAAATGATTTTTGAAAGATGTGAGTACAAGCCACCTTTGGGTTTCTGTCCATCCTCAGGTTGTATCCGGCTCCTGCAGTTGAGGAACACAATAGTGTGGTCCTGGATAAGGATCCCATGAGAACATGCACACCCACATGATTGCTCTCCTTTCACAGAGCCCTGTTGAGAAGTGAAACATGTAACCCAGGACATCCTACCTCGTCGGACACCTGCCTGAGAAAGCCCGATCAGGCCATTTCAGAAGTGCTTTCTCAGTTACTAATATGGAAAATCTTCAGCATATATGAATTCCTTATTGTGTATTCCTAAACATTGTCTGACTTGTTTTTTTTTTTTTACTTCTACTGCGTCACTTTGTGCATCGGGCTTTACATGGAGACTGGGAAATTGAACCTGAGATTTCAAACTTAGCAAGAAAGGGCCTTTAACTGCTGAGCCATCTCTCCTGATGGAGGCTACTTCTTGACTTTTAGTTAACTTCAGAACTGTCTTCACCAAGACAGCCCACGGAGGAGGATATCCAACTGATCAGGGAGGGGGAGGGGGGAATTGGAGAATTTGGGATAACAACTCATGGTTTGCCCACTAAATAATGTAACTCATTATGGACAATAAATTTATATTTAAAAAAAGAGAATTATTCCTGAACTCATAAGTATTTTGTTACTTTATTCAACACTCAGTGCTAAATGACACTTGGTTTGTAAAACCCACCCCTGATGCAGAGACTCAAAATTTCTCAAGAGTATTTCAAGGAACATGTGTTAGACTCTCAGGAAGAGTGCCATGAAGTTCCCGAGTACTGGCAGTACAGACGACTGTCCATCTACCATCATACCTTACACTTAGGCATGGCCAAATCTGACTATGGTGCTTTAAAACTGCAGGGCCATTCCATATTACTCTCCCAATTAGTCCCCTCTGTGGTGACCTGCTGGTGGAAGGTAGGAAGTGAGGGACAACTCGGATGCTTTGTTGTTTGGCTGGCCCACATTTGAGGTCTCCTCTGGGGAGAAGCAGCACCTGTTTTAAAGACATCTTTAGTCTCTTTCCATTGAAATAGCTATTATCGGTTGAGCTTGCGCAGGCTAAATACCAGTGGAGCCACACTTTGTAGCCCATAAAATGAATTAGTTTATATTATCATGCAGATCCTTCCGGTAGTTGAAGTCCTCATTAATTTTACTGCTAATGAGATGTTAGCAATTAAATACCTTTAATTAATGAAAATCAGACAAAAGCAAGGGCTGCATTCTATGTCTTCATAAAAACAAGGAAAATATTTGTCCATCGTATTGTGTCTTGTGCCTGCAGAAGAGCTACAAATCTGAGCTGCTTTTCTGCTTCAGAGAAAGTCATTAAAAGATTTCACTCTTAGAAAATGAAAGGAGTAGGCCGGCATATTTGGATGTTATAGAGATTATCTGAGATTGGGGGAAATATGTCCATAACCGAGAGCCAGCCCTACGTGTAATAGCAAATTTCATGGTTGAAGATGCGACAGGATTGAACACAATTAATAGTTCTGTAGCTGTCGTTGAGTTCTGGGGTAGGCCTTGAGCACATAATTAGATTATTAAAAATGGCCTGTCGTAGGCCCACTATTACTAAATTGAAATCCAATTATGCTTTTATGATTTTGCTGAAAAATATTTTGCTGTTTTGCTTGAGCCCTCCTAGAAGATCGTTTCCTCTTTGTATCAGCATCTGCGCATGTCACAATACATTTTCCAAACAAATCTGACCTCAATTATCTTGGAATCTTACATTTGATAAAATATATTTTAATGAGGGTTTTTATGTCTGGTATCATAATTGTGCCACTCCGAACTTGAGAATTAAAAAGATGGCAATAGAAATCTTTGTGGAAAAAAAAACTCTTTAATGGGAGGCATGCATATTTTAGAAAGGACTAACTCATGGCATCTTAGTACTTGGAAAGACACCGTGCTCAAATATGCGCTGAAGTGTTTTGCAAGACAAACTTAGTGTAGTTTGCAGTAATTGGCATTGGAACTGTAATAAAGCAGTTGTTTGCAAAGAGATGGGCTCTGAAATTTCGTGCACTCCTGCAGTGTGGATTTAAATGCTAAGTTAAATATTTATGAAGCTGAGATTTTTATAATTGATCATTCTATGATTTATACACTGTAATTATAATTAGGTTGAAAGGGATTTACAAAAGCTAGTTTCCTGGTAGCCAAGGCCATTAAATGATGCTAGGCTGCCAAAACAAAAATTAGGTGGGAACTCAGCCACCAAGTACTGAGCTCCTGTCCCTATACCCGACATGGAACACCGTGTCACATCTTACCAGGTTCATCTGCAATGTCTGTGGTCATTCTTCATGCCTTTGTTTCAAACCTAGCTGGATGTAAACAAACAGAAAACTTCGGGGATTTGATGTATAACAAAAGAGAAAGGTGCAGGAGGTTGGGAAGGTTAATTAAAAATGTAATGATCCCATGTGCTGATACAGCACTATTAATCATTGTACAGCAGCTAACATGTGACTTGCACATCACTTATGGAAGACATCTAATTTTATAAGGTATGGAAGCTGAGGGGGAGGGAAAGAGGCAGGCAAGTGACGGTATGTGGGATAAGGCCATAGGAGTCTAATGGATTGAGGCTTTAAAAACTCTTTTTATTTATTTATTTATTTGAGAGAGAGAATATGCATGCCAGGGCCTTTTGCTATTGCACATAAACTCGAGATGCATGTGCCACTTTGTGTACGTGGGGACTGGTAAATTGAACCCGAGATTTCAAACTTTGCAAGCAAGGGCCTTTAACTGCAGAGCCATCTCTCCTGATGGAGGCTACCTCTCGACTTTTCCTTAACTTTGGAACTGTCTTCACCAAATAGAAGAATTATTCCTGAACTCATGAGTATTCAAAATAATTCCAAAGGCTGCCAGCCCCGGGGAAAACTTTGTTATGACTACAGGCTTAATGTAATTGTATAGAGTATTAAAAAGCAAAACAAAACAAAACAAAACAAAAAAACAAGACCAGGAGAAAGTCATCATTATGTAATGAATGATGGGCCTTGAATATGTATAAATGACAAAATGGACTCCGAATAGCCAACACACTCCTTTTAAGTATCATTTTTTTTTAGCACTACAGCTGGAAAGTTCTTGAAGGATCCGTTACAGCTGCCATAGTCTTCCTGATCAGATTTGCGCCCCCCCCCCATATCAAATCAGACAGTCAACATGGGCTTCTGGGAAAGCTTGCTCACCCCTTGGAAGATTTTGGCTCTATTTGTGCATTTTTCATTGGCTGGGCTCACACATTAGAGGGAGCCCATTGGAAGAACAGCAGTTATGTTAACATAGTCATTAATCAAGTCAGAAAGAAAGAAGGAACAAGTTGTGAATTCAATTCTGCAGCTCTAAAAAGAAAGGCATAAAGATACCCCGAAATTGGCAAGCCTCTGTAAACAATGCTTTTTCACTGTGTCCCGTGAACTTTCTGCTTAATACATCACACTGCATGCAGGTGGATTTCAGTCCACTGCCTGCTGGTTCCACCTCATATCTATAGAAATGGATTGCTACTTGCTTACATCTCTGTTTCATCCAGAATTATACCAATGAGTTACCGGGCACTGGCATTTGTCAATAATGGCGACGTTTTTCTATGTGTAAATGACGAGGGTCTGCTGGCCACAGTGACAGGCCTTTTGATTTGGGACAGTGTGAGGATTGTTATTTGGGAAGAAGGAAGTTCCTTGCTGTGGAGATTCTTGAATATGAAAGCTTCTCCCAGCTCAGAATTCATCTGTGACATCCTTAGATCACTCTGTGTTGGAGAGAACTTCATGTTTGCCCCACCTGAAGATCTGGGTCAGAATCACTGGTCCATGCCTTCCCTGGATCAGCAGATAGCTGAGAGGCCACAGAACCATCCTTTGCCTAGGATTTAATTCTGTCCCTGATCATCATTTTCTCCTATGTATTTGAAGTCATAGTTAGAAAGGTAAGTTGTATCCTAACATCAAGCCAAAGAATTGTGTGGTTGGAAGAGGCTTTAATTCTCATCTTACACATGGGGACAGTGAGGCCCACAGGGGCACAGCTAGCCAGCAAATGTCAGACAACATTTAAAACCTAAATCTAGTCTGACATAGTGGCACACTATGCCCAACATTTGGAGGCTGAGTCAGGCCGATCACTGTGAGTTTTAGATCAGCCTGGGCTATGGACAACCAGTAATAATAGTAATATAACTCTTAATCCTCCAAATCTATTCCTTGTTGGTTGCACCTGTCTTTTTTTGTTTGTGGGTCGGTCGTCTGTTTTTAATGAACGGTATCCCACTTATGCCCAAGAAGTCAAGGAAGAAGTCCCAATCAAATGCAATCCACGCTGAGAGGCTTACTACACACAGAGAGAAAGCAATCTGTAACCTGCAAAGTAACAGCACATGGCGGTGTGGAACTTGGAATTGAAAAGCTGGTTAAATGTCTTTCTCCATAATATAGTGTGGGCCCACGCTGGAAGGGAACACATTAGCTGAACACAACCCACTCACATATGCCCTGCCCCCACCCCCTCAAAAAAAAAAAAGGATTTCTAGTAAACAGCCTTCATTCTGAGAACATTCTCATTCAGCCAGCATCTCAGTCACTCTACCAAGTTAGAGAATGAATAACAGCAGATGGAGAGAGAGATTAGAGGTGGAGGGGAGGGAGCGCAACCACCGTAATGCTGAGCTCTGAAATGAGCTGTGCTGAGGACGGTGCTGAAAGTTATGGTAAAGCTGTTCCAAAGTCTTCCCACACAGGCGACAAGGCTCCATGCCCAGATCGTACAATACAGGCCTGCTCCTCCGTGCACGTGCTGGCTGATGGAGGGCTGGGTGGGAATCCAGCCAGTCTCCCCTCTCCTCCCTCTGCCTTCCAGTCATTGAAGTAGCCTCTGTTGTGTGGTGAGGGACCCCTTTCATAAATATCGGGGATCGGTCTACTTCCCAGGCCAAACTCAGCTCTCACTCATACATCTGTGCTCTCAGGGGTGTTTAGGGCATATGAGCTAGAGGTGAGATTCCTGAAGGACTAAGGGACACAGAAGGGAGGAAGGGGTGAGGTTATTTTCCATATATGGTAGCTAGCTGCCCTGGAAGACCTGTTTTAAAGTGTAACAATAAGGTACACATGTACAACCTTTGCCCCAACATTTGATTGTGAATATTTGTAAGCACCCAGAAAACTGGAAGTATTTGAATAGTTAATATATCCCTAGCCTCAAGAAGTTACCACTGACAAACATTTGAAGGGAGTTTTATGAACACCTATCTCTCTCAGTGTTCAGATCTTTCCATTGCTCTTTTTTCTGCATGTACATAATGCATTTTGATCAAAATCCCTTCCCAGTTACCTTTTTATGTTCCCCCTCCCACACCCTGAGTCCCTTCTGCTTTCCAGCCAATCCCTTCTCTAGGTTGATGTCTTTTTCTTCCCCTCCTCCTCTATCATCCGCCAGGATGACATGATGATAAGGCCAATATTGTGCAGATAAGGACAAAGAGTAGCTAGAGCAATCTGAACAGGAACAAAAAAAGGTAAAGAACTTTACACTGACTTCAAGATCTAAAGCTACAATTCTCAAGACAGCAAGGCAGGGCTGAAGAGATGGCTTAGCGGTTAAGGCGTTTGCCTGCAATGCAGAAGGACCAGAGTTCGATTCCCCAGTGCCCATATAAAGCCAGATGCACAAGAGGGCACATGTGTCTGGAGTTCATTTGTAGTGGCTGGCCCATTCTCTCTCTCTCTCTCTTTCTCTGCCTCTTTCTCTCTCTCATTCTCAAATAAATAAATAAAATATTTTTTAAAAAAGACAGCAAGGCAGAGCATAGGCAGAAACAAGGTGAACTCAGTTTTAGTTTGCTGAGTAATTTTTTTATAAGTGAGCATTGAAATTTCTGAATGCTTTTTTATTTGTCTACTGAAATAAACATGCTATTTTTATTTTTGATTCTATTAATGTGGTGACTGACATTAATTTTTAAACATTAAACCACTCTTGAAATAAACTTCAATTGCCCATAATCAGTATCTTCCTAACACACCCTAAGGTTTGGGGAAGATCTTTGCATCCGTGTTTATAAAGAATATGGGTTTATTGTTTTATTATTTTGTCTTTGTCAGGTTCTTCTGAGTAAGCACTTGGACTCTTTATTGATCTCAAGTTGAGAAGGGTAGTAAAAATATTTTGTGTTAACGAGAGTCAGAAACAAAGGAAGTCACACATTGACCTGTGAAGTGACATTGAATTATTGTCACTGCTCTGAGTGTGCTGCGTTGTGTATTCTGAAGTTTGTCGCTTCTCTGGAGTGATGTTACAGGGGTGGTATCCTGGCCAGATTTATATATCAATGAAAACAAGAAGCATCAGAAAGGGGGATAAAGTCCTGCCCAGCACTAAATGAGGTTAGCACTGAACAATTGGTTCAGACGTAAAACGGTTTACTGTTTCCACTCTGTACAAAGCTTTTCCTTGAAAGTATTGCTTTCCTTTTTTTGATAACATTAAGGAGAAAAAGTTAACAGCTCATATAATTTTAACAACTTTTAAAAGGGAAAAACTATACGGCAACAAGAAGATATATACTAGACCAGTTTTTTTAAGCTTGTGTGTGATTACTTCCCTTAGAAAAAGAAATTCTTGACTTTTTTTATTATAATGTTATTTTAGAATATAAATGTATAAACCTCCTACTCTTTGTTTTTAGACAACTATAAAAACAATAGGCAAGTGAAGCACAAGCAAATTATACCATTTTAGTGTAAGGAATGACATTTATTTGCTGAAACAAAGTCAATTCTCACTGTCTCAATGCAGTGCTAGGTGTCATTGTGGCTTGTTTGAGTTGGACAGGCTGAGACCCTGGGTGCCCTGTGATGACATCATTCTTTTGCCATTTTTCACTCCTCCAACTTGCATGAGCTGTTTGGTGGGCATTTCACTGACTCCACCCCTTACCTGTGCACCTGCCTCTGTGCCTCTATTCTCCTTTCAACTAGAGATTCTAAAGTGTCATCCATCAGACACTAACTGCAAACATAAATCCAAGTGGTTAAATCAGGTGAGCACCAGTATTCAGCCCTAAAGACCTAATCCAGATAATTCAGTATATGGCTTTATTAATTTCTTATTTTTTCTATTTTCTTTATTAAGGAGAGAGAGAGAGAGAGAGAGAGAGAGAGAGAGAGAGAGAGAGAGAGAGAGAGAGAGAGAGCATACCAGGGCCACCACCTTGTGGGTCTAGCTTATGTGGGTACTGGCAAACTGCATTTCTCACTGTGACATGATGGAGATCTTGTGTATTGCCTTTCACATTGAATTTGCAGGACTCGGATGTCACAGATAGAAACATGAACCTGCACTGTACTGACTCATGGCCTGTAGCACCAGGGAATCATGCTGATTTGAGGGTGTTTTTATTTAAATGTTTTATTTATTTATTTGTAAGGGGAGAGAGAGAGAAAGAGAGAGAGAGCGCGCGCGAGAGAGAGAATGGGTACACCAGGTTAGAACTCTAGATTCATGCACCACTGTGTGCATCTGGCTTATGTGGGTACTGGGGAATTGAACCTGAGTCCTTAGGCTCTGGAGGCAACCACTTTAACCACTGAGCCATCCCTCCAGCCCAAGGGAGTGTATTCTTTTTCTAAGCAAGGAACATTTTTCATAGCACAGGGGGAAAATTTTCTCCCCTTGAAATATTTGATTTCCTTTTTGTGCTCTTGAGGTGTTCATTTTACTTTTCAAGTTGTAATGCAATACTTCACCCTAAATTTGCTTTCCTAGCAAAAATGTAAGTTTTGAAGACAATATTGGTAATGATAGTATGTAGTATAATAAACTACAGAGCTTATTTGACTTGGAATTAGAACTCAGTCTCCTTGGACTAACAACTCTCCATGCCCTCGTTCCTCAGCCTGGCAGTCTGATGCGTCTGACAGCTTGAGTATTTTGGTTATCTGTTTGGCCTGATGTCCTCAAGGTTCATCCCCAATGCTGTGCGCTGCAGACACCCTTGTTTTTTTGAGGCAGAATACTATTCCCAGTGCCCTGCACCAATCACTTTCTTACTGCTATGGATAAATACCTGGCCAGAAGCAACTTAAGGAAGAAAAGAATTTATTTTCAGCTTAGCTCTTAGTTTTATGGTAGGGAAGGCAACACAGGGATGGGTTTCAGCTCCTCACATTGTCACCTCTGCAGCCAGAAAACAGGGCCAATAGCACATGGGGCCAGGCTGTAACACCTCAAGGCCTGCCCCTCAGCAGCCCACTTCTTTGCTTCCATGACTCTCTTTCCCAAGCAGCACCACTGGCAGGGGATCAAGTATTCAAACACATGAGCCTGCGTGGCGGGGGCATTTGACATTCAACCCATCACACATCCTTTGGAGTCCAGCAAATGCGCTGTTATGTCCTTCAGCACCCCCAGCCCTCCCAAACCCTCTTTTCTCTCGTCACTTCTCTAGCTTCCTGTAACTTCCCAAAGTCCCTTTCAATTGGGGGTGTATGGGCAGGATGAAAGGGAGGATCCACTCTTCGGAGGAGCTGAGGCTCTAGTAGGAACTTGCTGGGGTGTCCGCTTCGTACCTGCCTTTCTGGAGAGTTACTGGCATGGCTGCTTATCAATCTACCCTGGGCCACAATTACCAATTATCTGGATCACTTCCCTTTCTGTACTAAACACCTTCAGAGGTGGCTCCTTCTTCTCCATTCACTTGGAACCCTGCTTATTGCTTATGATCCAGATCAACGTGCCCAGCCACAGGGGGGAAAGCTGCTTCCCTGGCATTCTCTTCCAAACCATACAAGAGTGTTCCCTAAGTGGGTGGCACTGGTTTCCCAGGCAGCATGGGCACAGAGAGCTTGAGCAGAAGGCAACATATGGTTTGTGATATTCCTACAGCCCGTGCATGGTGTGGAAGCCCAGTGAAATGCTATCCAAAATCCTAGCTGAATTTTCCTAATCGGAAACTTGAATACACACAGAGCCGACATTTTGGATGTAGCAAGTTAAGTGGTAATTGAGGCTTGAAGATTTTTATGGGTTCTGGTTTTCTTCCAATGGCCTGGGAGCTGAGACTTAAACACAGCTCTGTTGTGGTTGCTTCTTCCTGTTTAGAGAGGCTGGCATAATATTTTGTCTTCTGGGCTCAAATAACCATGTAATTACTCTGTAATCATATAGTAATTAGCATGTACTATATGCATTTATTACATAATTATATTCCTGGAGGATTGCATGGCAATTATACTTGCATTCAGCATATCATTTTATATACTGTATCATGAATGAGTATATAATTTGTTGCTGTTTTCTTTGATCCTAATTTCAGTTTACAGAACAAGGGTGGGAAACATTTGCCTGATGCCTTGTTTGCTAGTACTGGGCAGGTGCCCGAGTTCCCATAGCCTTGCTCCATAGATCCTCCTTACACATCTAAAGGAAATGCCAGGGGCTTGTGCTACTGTGGATTCGGCATCTGCACCCCAAGAATTTCAGCTTGTGAATCTCCAGGTTATTCAAGACACCTGAATTCTAGAGCTGTGCCCGTGGGCAGGTGAATGGCAAGCTCCAAGTGGGGCCAGACAGGAGCTGAGCACTGTGATCATGTTGTCTTTCTCTGCTTTGCAGTGGAGCACATCTCCAAAGGGAACAATTGTCTGGATGCAGCCAAGGCCTGCAACCTGGATGATGTCTGCAAGAAGTACCGGTCAGCTTACATCACCCCGTGCACCACCAGCATGTCGAACGATGTCTGCAACCGCCGCAAATGCCACAAGGCCCTGCGGCAGTTCTTTGACAAGGTCCCGGCCAAGCACAGCTATGGGATGCTCTTCTGTTCTTGCCGGGACATCGCCTGCACCGAGCGGCGGCGACAGACCATCGTGCCTGTGTGCTCCTATGAAGAGCGGGAGAAACCCAACTGCTTGAATTTGCAGGATTCCTGCAAGACGAATTACATCTGCAGGTAAGCGTGCTGGCAGCGGGTGACTGGCAGGTTCTGGGGCAGCTGTGGCCTGCTGCCAGGCTGGGGGTTTCTGTGCTGTTCTTGGGGCAGAGAGCAAGGCCAGCGTGGTTCTGTGAATGAATTGCTAAGATCTGACCTCTGCATCTATCACATGGTTTTCCACAACTGTTTAGGCTCTCACCCTAGGGACACTCCTGTCTTTCCCCACATCTGTTAGGGTGGTACTCGAGTGAGAAGGATTTACAGGCATGTGCTTTACAAGTTCTGAGGGGCTGACAAGCCAGGAGAGGAGCTGGTAGGAGATGAGGAGGCTCTTGACCTCCAGAAAATTTGAAGAGATGGTCAGTGGGAGTGGACTGTGTCCAGCCTCAAAGAGGACCGCTTTAAGAATGCCCTGGTTCTGGGAAGTTCTGTAGCTCTTCTTCCAGACCCCAGCCTTCATCAGAAACCCTGCTGAGCCTGAGTGTTGTTGAAAACACTTGCTTCCTTTTCCTTCTTGACCATTTATTGATTTATTTGAACGTTTGAAAGAGCCCACAAACACATTCTCTGTGTTAAAAAAAATAACACAGCAAAAGAAATGTAGAATTATTTTGAGTGGAAAGAGAAAACCTCTTTGACGCCCACTCAGCACCATCCCTCTAGTGACCACTATTGACAATTTGATAAATGTCCTTTCAGAATCTAGGGCTGATTTCTTTGCTGCTAGAAGCCAGTTGAGGTCATGCTTCCAGGCGGACACCGGGTCTGCACACTGAGGCTCTGTTGTCCTTTTTCAGGAGAGTGGGCTGGATCTCAGCTTGGAGATTCCGATCATATGGGACAATGCCTGTACTTTGTCCCCAGGTCAGCGAGCGGGTGACTTCAGTGCCATCTGTGATAGACTTTAGTAGGTGTGTGGCAGGTGGATGAGAAGGTGAAAGTGTCACTGATTGCTTGTTTTCTTAGAGATTCTTCGTTTCTGAAGGCAGGAGCTCAGAGCCACGTGGGACAAGTTATCTGAGTTACTGCTCAGTTTGTCTTAATTTGGTGGCATGGGACCTCATTCATTCATTTTTTTAAAAATTAATACCTTTATTATGAATAATTATATACATTATATGAGCATATCTTGGGATGGTGCCCCCATTTCCCTCCTCTCTGTCCCCTACCCACTGGGGTCCCTCCTCGGTGCCCATACTGGATGTCATTCTAGCTCTAATATTGACCAATGTAAAAGGGAAGTCCTCATTATTTGTATCACTTTCTCACCTTGAAGATTTCATGAGAGTAATGTTCTACTTTTCTTCTTTCTGAGTTAGAAGTAGAGATCTGTTTTATAAGGAGGACTCAGATGACCAAACATCACAGGGACAGCTGGTGTGTTGGGGGAGTGAGGTATTCCCAAAACGTAACTCCAGACTCTTCCCTACTTCCTAGCCCCTAGTCCTCTGGAGACTTCTTAGCTGTGGGCTAGGAGCAGAGATGTGTGTGCTACACAGTCCTGAGGCTAATCTGGGCATCAATAGGCCAGGAACCTGGAAACCAGGACTGAGAGATACTGAGGAGGTCTGGCCCCATGTGAGAAGTCTCAGAGATTCTGAAGACCTCCTTAGCCCCTGAGTAGGAGTGATTCTCCCTTATGTGAACAGGAAGGGTTTTTAGGATCACCTTTGGCTTCAAACCAGACAGTTCCCCTCCATAAGATATCATTCTGTCCACTGCTGGGTACAAGAAAGGGTGCCTGGGCTTTAAGTCCTATGCAGGTAAGAATGGATCAGCCTCCATCCATTGACAGTGGTCAGCCTGAAAGTGGGAGTGGAGGTGGACCCTTTTCTTTTCACATGGGTCTTACATGCAACTTCCAGAGAAGGTCCTTGAACCTCCTATATGGGTCAGAAGCCCATCCTCAATGGTCGTTTTTCATGCTCATGCCTGCTCTGATAACAAGAGAATCATGGGAGGCTTGCTGTGAGTTCATTACATCAGGCTGGATTCCTGCTCAGGTATGAGTTTGGGGACTTGGAGGGCTCTAGGTGAGGAGACAGAAAGAACCTGTGGATTACAGGATGGTTTTGCTGCTTCTTGGGTCTCACACTCAGTCCCAGGGACTGGAAGAGACACCAGTATAGCAGGAAATAGACCCAGTAGATGGGGCTGAGATAGCCCTGGCCTAATCACTGAGCGTCTCAACACTACCAAGGTCAGGATGGAGGGGATAGCAGTCACCGTGCAGTGGGACTCCCCAGACCCGGCAGTGTCTGGAGGCCAAGTTTGTCTTGCTGTTACATTTCTTGTCTGGTAGAACTCCGAAGTTGTTTGAGAATCCAGAGCTAGTCTTTCCCAAGAACCTTACCAAGAGATATTTATCTCATCCTGATTGATGGGCTTTCTACCCTATCTTGAGTCTTTCCTGGGAAGGTGAATCAGGGACTTTTTACAGTGTTACCCATTGTTAAGTTTTTATTTCATAATTTCTTTCCAGAGCTTGGGCTAATTACTCACCATTGCCCCCTCCTTGTCCAATGTTTTAAATGTAATTTGAGCTGTTGGGGTGGCTAGGGGTGTTTTCTTTCATGAGGTTTTTATTAATACTGCCTTTAATTGTGTGCTTTTTATTCCATCCCTTCTCAATCCTTTTTGAGGAGGTCGTTGTCCAACTACCAAGGGCAGCACCTGGTAGTGGCTGGAGCCTGGAGTTCCCGGGACTATCACTCCAACCCCATCGCTGGCCCTGCTACGACTAATTCTGGGCTCATGTGAAGATCCCTAAAGGGAAGGCAAAAAGGGAACATTGTACATTAAACATCAGCCCTCTGAAAGCTCACATTTTCAAAAGAGCTGCTTCTGTCTTCACACCAGAGCCTATCAAAGAGCTGTTCAAGTTGATTTAAACGTCCCTGAAAGTAATGCTTTTCTACCTGAAGCCTTCAGGTCTCCTTCCCCAGAGTCCCACTGTGGCTCTGCACAAAACCTGGCTCTCTCTGCTACCTCAAATCTTCAAACAGATGCCAAACAACTTGAGCCTCTCCTTTTGCCTTTGTTTTCCTTTCCCCTCTTCCTGTGCAGGGAAGCTGACAGGCTCCTTTCCTCTTGGGATGGATGGGGAAGGAGTGGGTTTGCATGATTAGGCCTCCAAGCTTGTCTGCAACACACACCAAGGAGGTGTTATTAGAAGGCTCTGATAGAATCTGAAAGGCTGTCCTCCTCCCTGGAGCATAGCGGCTCCCCTGCGGGGTTCCCTCTGGTTGCTTTCCTTACTGTCAGTACTGAGTGTGGCCAAAAGGAAGCAAATCGTTTTATATCCATAATTTAAATTTATACCTTGCATCCTTTCTCCTAAACTCTGACATGCAGAGAAAGCTCAGCTCCGGAGCACTCACTCAGCATACGATGGACGTGTTCCTCTCTCTCATTTTTCTATCTTGGCTGTGTCATTGCCAGGACGTCTAGCATCCTCCCTTCGAGCACTCCCTCTCCCAAACCCCGCCATTTCTCCATTTAAGGGTAAGAATCATAGAGGTATTTTCCATTTCCATTCTTTTTTAAAATATTTATTTATTTGCAAGGAGAGAGAGAGAATGGGTGTGCCAGGGCCTCCAGCTGCTGAAAATGAACTCCAGATGCATGTGCCACTTTGTGCATCTGGCTTTATGTGGCCACTGGGGAATTAAATCCAGGTTGTTAGGCTTTGCAGGCAAGCACCTTAACTGCTGAATTATCTCTCCAGCCCCACTACTGTTTGTAGTGCCACACAAAGGTAGAATCCAGGATGCTGGGCAGTCTGACTACCTTGTGGCTTTTTCTGGCTGCTCCACATACTGTCTGGTTGAGAGTAGCCCTGTGCATGCTTGGGGGCCAGGTGGCTGTGGCAGTCTTGGTCATTCTGTGCACACAGCAAAGACACTTCATCCTTGGGTTCCTAGTACCGCATACTCGGGCTTGTAGCCATTGCTTCTCAAAGCATAGCCTTTGCCAAGTCTTAAGGAACTGTAGCCAAGAGCCAGCTGTCCATCTTGGAAATGGCCCCACCTCTGCCTTTTCTGGGCAGCATGCTCCTAGGGGAAAACAAATATTGTATTTGTATTCAGCAATGCTGTGTCATGGTTATCCTCTTCTTTGTAGAAGATTTTGGTCATGTCAGAAGGGAAGATGTCAGGAGCTCTAGGATTTCTGTCCTCAAAGATTTCATGGCCTCCTGAATGTATATCTCTTCTTCTTAGTGCCCAGTTGTGAGTCCCTAAAGACTGCCAAAGTAGTGGCTTGATTAAATCACCAAGCATATTATTCTTTCTTCCCAAGGAACTCAGAATCATGTAATTACATCCCAGAAACCTGCAGGATTTGTAGCAGAACCAGAAAGGCATCCATGCCTTGGTATAGCTTTAGTAAAAGAGTGAATGTAATTTCTGCACTTCCGCCCAAACTAACACCACACTTGCCAACTGGGGGGTGAGCGTGATACTCCTAAAGGAAATACATTATTGTTAATTTATCAGCTGGGGCAATTGGGGAAGCAAGTCACAGAACAATGCAGTGAATTTCTACTCCAGTGACTTAGTTTGACAGTGTAGTGTACATTTACAAGGTGAGAGAGAAATGTTTTCCATTTGCCTGGAACTAGACTGTTTTACACAGTAAACTGTGAGTCTTAAGATCAAGGCAATCCTGTCATTCATGGGTTCAAGTTCTTAGATCAAAAAACTATTCCAGGGTCAGAGATAGAACTCAGTAGGTTGAGTGCCTGCCTACCAAGAACACAAGCTGTGTGTTCAATCCTCAGCATCACATAAATGGAGTGATGGTGTGCCACCTGTCAGCTCAGTACTTGGGAGATTGAGGCAAGAGGATTAGAATTTCTTGGTCATCCTTGGCTACTTGGTGAATTTGAGGCCAGCCTGGACTACATGAAACCCTGTTTCTAAGAAAAGCACCCACAACCGTGGATTCTACATTCCGCTATCTGGACCTGTCTTGGCAAGAGATGATATAGGAGAAAATGGCCCAGGGGATAATTAATGCCTAAAACTAGATGGGTAGATTAATTTGGCATTTAATTTTATTTTACGCTGATTCATTCACAAATGGAGATCAGCAATTAAACAATGCAAACTCTTGAACCACGGAAAGAAAAGGTTCGGGACTATGAGAGAGTACAAGTCAATCGTTTTCCAGTTCATTTGAGCAGCTTCCATTTCAAGTGATTACAAAGGTGTCTTTTACAGTGTGTTCTAAGTGCCTAACGGCTTGTTTTTAAGTATCCCACCCATGAGAGCTGTCTGCTCCCTGCCCCCACGTGTTGTCACACAGTGGATTCATCAAACCCTGACAGGTGAGCCAGGATGTCCTCTGACAACTGCCATCTGCCGTCCTCCTCGCCTTCCTTGACTGGCAGGTGTTGAGGACACGCTCTTCATGGAGCTTCTGGTCTCCACCACAGCCTGTGCCCATGATGGGCGCTGCTCAGTGGTTCAGAGCGAATGGTGGGACCTGAGCTGTGAGTCCAGCTTAACTAATTACACCTGCTCTGCCCTGTCTCCTTGTATCTCTCTCCTTTGGCAGAAACCAGTGTGAAGCCATTTGTCTGTTTCTCCTGGAGCCTGTTGCTGGAGCCAGCCTCTGGCTGGATTTGCTGTGTGTCTTTCCTCTCTCACCCAGCCTCTCCCTGTACCCACCAAGCTGAGGATCTCTGTGTCATTTCCCTACATCTATCCACAACCCCCCAGTAGTCACATTTACCACTCTTGGCCCTGCGACAGACAGAATTAGGGACTCACTTACAGTTGCATATTGTGTTGAGTTTGGGATCCATATGCACAGGGTAGAATTGTGGAACAGGAACTGTCTTTTCCCAGTTTTGAGAATGAAAGCAAATGAAGACTGGAAATGGATTGGTTCCCCCATGAAGCCCAGAGATGGGTTTCTTTGGGAGGAGGGAGAGGTTGCTTCGGTTGGCCTTGGAACTGTGCTCAGATCAAGACTTAGTGGATAAGCAGGGAAGATGAACAGGAGGAGGGACTTTTAGAGGAGGTAAATGCACAAGCGCTGTGGCAAAGCATGGTTGTTTTTGGTTAGGAAATGTTGTAGTCAGTTCACTCTAATGGGATGAACTTCCAGACCAGGCACAGTTCACGGGAGAAAGAAGAGATTTATTCAAAGTTTACAGATCCAGGGGAAGTTCCATCATGGCAAAAGAGGCTGGCCCTCTTCCACAGGTCCAAGCAGAGAGAGAAAAACTCACCACCAGCACCACACACACAAGCAAACAGTAGGGAACTCAGCAGACCTCAGATTGCTCTTGGCATACCTTGGGCTGGAATTTCAGATCTGCCCCCACTAACACCTTAGGACTGGACCTGAGGATCTGACCAAAGTGGCACCTCCTTCAAGTTACAAGCTTTAATAAAACTCCTGAATCTTTTGGGGGAACATCCATTCAAGTTGTCACAGGAAGGTATAAGCACACAGTTGAAAACCACCAACTCAGCCAGACGTCCCAGAGGAGCCATATGAGCTGGGCCAGGGGATGATATGGATGAGAGCGGTGTGGTCACTGTGGGACAGAAGCCCAGGGCCATGCCAAGGGGAGGCATGGGAGGTAAAACAACAGCCCATTCTAGGTGTTGATGAGAAGCAGCACTGGGTAACACACCACACTGCAGTGACCTCACTCATGTGGTCTCTCTGAGAATGGCCAGTGTAGGAGCTAGTCTGGGGCACCTCATACAGAAGTTGGGACTCACCACAGCGTGCTAACTCGGAAACCTGGTTTCTGTCACTAGCTGCAAATGATTCTTTTTCATAAGAGTATACTGCTCTCACACCGTTCAACCTTTCTTCCTTTGCTTCCAGACAGACATAGTAATTATCCCGAGACCCAACATTCTTTTGTGGCTCAGTAACTAAGACTACCTCAGTTTGAAAGACTATTTTCACTGAGTTGGGACGTAACATCCATCAGAGCCTCTTTGCATCATTTAGGGAAAAAAAAAAAGCTACTCAGGTAATACATGCTCATTAAGTTCTTACTTTATCTAATTTTCTCCTGAGCACTCTCTGCTTATTATAGAGTGGGCACTTTGTGACAGCTTACTGATTTTGAAAGAGTTGTTTCAGCAAATAGGAAAAAATACCCTCCCGGACCACACTGACTTTTTAATGATTATTATTAACTTGCTATTTACTTTGAGCACACTTACTGAACCCAATTTGTGTGACAGCCAGGGTCCTAGACATATCAGTCACATACCCCTCTCCCAGATACCCAATGTGATTCTTTTTAAAAAAATTATTTATTTGCAAGCAGAGAGAGAAAGAAAAAGCAAGAAGATGAGAGAGGGGGTGGGCATACCAGTGACTCCAGCCATTGCAAATGAACTCCAGATTTATGCACCACTTAGTGCCTCTGGCTTTAAGTGGGTACTGGGGAATTGAACTTGGGTTGTTAGGCTTTGCAGGCAAGCACCTTAACCGCTGAGCCATCTTTCCAGCCCCACAATGTGATTCTTAACTCCCCACTGCACTGTCATTTGAGTTCGGAGTCCTCGGCTCTCACCTTTCCCAATACAGTGGCCATCGGGAACCTGGCTGTGCATCTCATAAGATGGATGAAGTTTTTGCTATCACATAGTGACAGCAGTTCCAGATCATCCATGCTTATGTCACATGCTGAGGTCATGCAAGTGTTTGCCATCCTACCTTAACCCTGCCTTGGGGCCATGCCATTTATCACAGGTAAACCTTCATTTTTGTCAGTGGCATCTCAGTGCAGTGCTGGGGGATTGGTGTGGTGGGGGTACGAACTTAGTGTCTTTCCCAGAAGTGTTGAAGAGGTGCTGACACAAAGGGGCTATCTGGGTCTCTGGACTTCAGGCCACCTTGTGTAAGCTGTAGGTAGCTAAGGCAATATACACTTGATGTTCTCTGCTGGTCCGTTCGCTCCTCTGTAAAGAAGATTGTGTGTTTCCTCTACTCACAACAGTGAAGCTCACAGGCATTGTCCTAGTCAGCCACAGGATGCTGGGATGAATCTCCAAACCAGGCACAGATTTGGGAGGAAAGTATTTATTGAAATAATAGATCCAGGAGAAGTTCAATAGTGAAGAAAAAGACTGGCCCCCTTCCACAGATCTAGGCAGCAAACACACTCCAACTCCAACCAGCAGGACCTCTAGACTTGAGCTCTGACTGCTCTTTGCATATGTATAGTTGGAATTTCACATCTACCTCAGAAATACCTTAAGGCTGGAGACTATTAGGCCAGGCCAAGGTGACACCTCCTCCAGCCAGGCAGCTGGGAAAAAATTAATAACTCTTGAATCTATTGGGGGACATCCATTCAAACTACCACAGGCATCATAAAACACTGTCAGAATCCTTCAAGCCCAGACCTAAGCCAATCACAGAGATTTCATGTTTTTTCCCTGCCTTCTAACTCACCAGGAATGGAGCACCTCCATTTCCCATACCCCTTTGTCCAAGCCGCTCCATCCACTGAGCAAGAATGGGATGTAAAAAGAATGGGGAAGGTGAAGAGACTCAGCATTCCTAAGGGGGTGCCTCTCATCCAAAATGATTCTGTGAGATCTGAGGATGTCCCAAGCTGAGAGCCTGCTTCCCATCAGCTGAGGTTGTTCCTGTCTCCAGGTGACAGTTATCCTTTTCTGTGGTTGACTTAGCACCTGCAGTCCATGACCCAGAACCTTTTCATCTTTCCCAGGAGGGGTGTGTGTCTGTTGTCACTGGCATCTGTTGACTTGAGGAGGACCCGTGGAGGAAGGCTAGACTGGGCAGTGTGAGGACCAGAGAACCTCCTTTGCTGGGTGTGTGCTGGTCTTGGAAGGCTGCCTGAACCTGTCTTCATGTGGCCTTTACCACCCCTGCCAACTCCCAAGTTGGCATAGGCCTGGGTCTCACAGACAGACTCAGAGTCCTGCTCCCCACCCTACCCCACCCCATGCTGCTCGTCTTCAAGTTGTGTGTCCTGGGGTTGCATTTCTATGGGGACATTTCCACCTCAGTGAAAGGGAACTTACTTTGTAATTTCCCTAGGCAATTACTTCTGCAGAAAAATTCACATTTAAGGAAAACAAGTTAAAACAACTACCGATGCCTAAAAGTCCTCCCTCTGTGCTGAGTCCTGGAATTTACGTTCCTCTTCTGAAGTCACTGTCACTCTAAGTGTGATTAATGCAGACCTGGAATTCATTATGATTATGACATGGGCATCTTGAGGCCTCAGTTTCTCTACTGTGGATAGAGCTAACTGCTCACCTTCATGGGACTGAAGCAAGTGTACACATCAGCCACCGAACACAGAAAACTCAGTCATATACATCCATTTCTCCACTTTGCTTTCATCAGTGAGAATGAAGAAGGATGTGAGATTCCAGATGTAATAGTCCCCACCCAACAACAGCAGACACAGTCCTTTACAGTAGGGTGTGTAGGGCTTGGGGGGGCAGATTCCTATTGCTTTACCCTTCAGGCACCCACGCTATGGAAATGCCAACACCAGATCACGAGGCTGTGCTGCTAAGCATTACAGTCACCCTTTACCCTCTAGGCATGTATGCCATCAGGGAGGTGGGGGCCCACGGAGTCCAGAGGTGTTTGGAGCATGTGTAATCCTAGCAGAATATGAAGTTATTGACACACAGCTACACAGCAGGGCATGAGAGGAACTAGCCACAAGGCTGCTGGGCCTGGAGTGGTGAGACTTGCTATTGTTGAGAATGAATAGACACCACTGGCAGCCTCGTGGGCACGTGCAGCCTAAGTGACCCAGAGTAACTGCAAATAAAGGACTCTTAGAGGTGCTGGGTCTGAGTCAGCCATAGGAGGGAGGGATTGAACAAAGGGCAGCCACTGACTCAGGGAGACGGACCCTAAACCTTCATCTCCTGGGTGGTTCAGTGATTCATCTGTTCATCCCATTGGGAAGCAAGCCACAACGGGGGCTGAGTGGTTTGTCACAGGGCTCAGGCGCTCAGTGTCTGTGGAGCAGGGACGTCACTGAAGGGATGTGTGGATGATGGATGTAGTAGTGACAGTGAAGATAAGCAACATTTATTTGACATTTACCATGTACCAGGCCTTGTGCCGAGCTGAGAGTGGGAGCTGCCCTTCCCCTCTGTGTGGCTGGGGAGGTGAGATCTTGTGCAGTTCCCACATCACCCAAATGGTGTGGCTGGAATTGAGCCCAGAGGATCTGGTGGGCTGTGCAGCCCATGGACTTATAAGTTGTCCATGTGGCGGCAGAGACACTGGGGTGTGTGTGTGTGTGATGATAATGTGAAATCGAATGGTGAAGGTGACTTTGTTTTCATTTCTTATGTAATTATATTGAAATGAAAATGTTTAAGCAAGGGACCTTTGCATTTTGTCAGAAAAAGCACCAGTACCTTTGGACAAATACGTTTTATTTCGCATTAAAATAGCAATTTCCAAACTTTTGGATTTTGGACTCCTTTGCACTCTTTAAGAAAGCACTAAGGACCCCAGAGATTTTTGTTTATATGGGTTAAATCTATTGATACTTACTATATTAGATCAAAGTGGAAGGAATGTTTACATATCCATTTAAAAGTTTCATTTACATTTCATTTAAAAATAACATCAAGGAGCCCGTTATGTGTTACTCTGTATAGCAGAACTTATTTGTCAAAAGAAAAAAAATAGAGAAATTCATGGCATAGTTTTATACTGTTTTCAAATCTCCTGTCTGGCTGGACATGACTGGGTTCTCTTTTCTGTGTCTGCATTCAGTCTGCTGCATTTTCCACATCAAGTGGCCTCTGGGAAAGCTCTGTGGCATCCGAGAGGGTGAGAGTATGCACAGTGAATATGGCCTTCTTGTGACTAGGAAAACAGTCCACAGTGCTCCAGATGTTCCCTGAGATGAGTAGGCTGTGGGAACTTCACTTTGAAATCAGCCACAACTCCAAGGACCAGGATAATCTTGGGCTCAGAGACAGTGTGAGTGTTTGTACCTGACTTGTACCTGGTCTGCTCTGCTGTAAGCAGATTAGGAAGGTGTGGCTGTGGCCCTGGGAATAGGCTCTGGAGTCCTTCTCAGTGGACACAGGCTGGGGGATCAAACTGGAGAGTTCAGTCATCAACCAGCTTATGCTTTGGGGCTGCAAACGGTGTGTCACTGGGGAGGAGGCCCTGCTGACAGTCTTCGTGGATAGAAGGCCCTTCCCTTTTGTAGACAGAGGATTATGCCACTGAACCCAGCCTCATCAGGCTGATGCTTATAAACTCTTTTGAGCCCAGAAAAACAGAGTGAAGATTGTTTTCCTGGAGGAGGGTTAAGAGAGGCACCTCAGTTCAACCTCTGGCTCCTGAATGCTGACCAGGTGTTGCCTCTTCACACTGGCCACCTCAGGTACAGCCCCTCTCTGCTCTTCCTGCCCTTCACCACTTGCCATGCTGGGACAAAAGGATGGCATGGCATTTGGCCTGGGTCAACCTTTAGAATTGGAAATGCCAGGAAGCTGTCTGCTTGGGATGCCTGTGAGCACCTGGCACAGAGTTGACTGGCTCCATCTAACAGCTGAGGACTTCGTAGAGTGGGTTCTGATGCCTTCTTTGTAAGAATGGTTTCTCCAGCAAGCTGTCCTTGAAAACCTTTCCGTGGAAACAAAAGCACATGGGAAAATACCTCAATATCAAAATATCAAATAATATCAAAAAAATATCAAAGCTTCAAGCCGAAACCTGTTGAGCTACAGCTAAGGTGTGTGGTTTGATTAGAGATCTTTCTTGCCTGCACTGGCTGGCATTTCGTTGGCAGTAGTTGGTTCATTTTGGTGGATCCTACAGCACTGGAGCACCAGGTGGCTTTGCAGGGATCAATGGTCAGAGATGAGTTGAGGTGCATCCCCAGTGAGAAGACATGCAGGGACAGTTTTCAGTGTTGAGACAAAAAAAACCTGGAAGGGGCTACGGTCAGGGATGAACTCAAGGCTTTTTATTGTACCGTTGGACCTCCTGCTTTAACCTGCATTTGGTCGAGTTCTGATGGGTAGGATCTGGGGTGGAACCTGAGAATTTGCACTGGGAATATCAGTGTTGCTGGTCTGGTGTCTTCATGAGGAAAGCCAGGCCTTTGGAAGTACTGGCCAGATGCCTTAGTAGGGTGCATCGTCCTGGTCTCAGGTCTGCAAAACTGAGTGAGAAGGAGCATACCCAGATGAGTGTTCCTGGCTCCTGAGGCTTGGGAAGAAGGTTGAAATAGTCACTGGTGTCTGGGGTCTGGATTGTCAAGTCAGGTATATGGTAGAGTACGGGGGGTGGGGCATGAGTCCATGAGCAGGGAGAACAAGTAGAAATTAGCATTGCTGCACTCAGGTTGGGCTGTTTGGAAGGCAATGGAGACTCACTGGGAACAATTCTAAGTTCCTTAGAGTAGTGCCTCACGCACCAAGATGTGTTGGTTGGCTTTTCATAGCTGTGAGCAGAAAATCTGAGGGAACAACTTGAAGGGAGGTATTATTTATTTTGGCTCCCATTCCATGGTCATTTGGCTCTGAGTTTCCGAGTCTATGATAAGGTAAACCATCAAGGTGGTGGGAATATTTGACAGAGGCTGTTCTCATGGTGGCCAGGAAGAAGAGAGAAAGGGGCAGAGAAGATAGGATACAAACCCCAAGGACACACTCCCTAGTGACCTACTTGACTTAGTGAAGCCATGTCTCTGAAAGTTTCCAGAACCGTCCACCAATTGGGACCAAGGTTTCAATACATGAGCCCCTTGGAGGCACACTTCATAGCCAAACAATAACAATGTGGAAGCCATGAGTCTACTTAGTTGCTGTCTGGGCTGGCCCCACTGTCCCCTGTGGCAGACCTGTCCTGATTGTGTGTGAGGCTTAAGACAAGTCTGCTGACCATAGGCTGACCTTGATCTGACCTTGGAATCCATTTGGCTGAGTTATGCCTGAAAATGCATCCCATTTGAGAAGAAACTCTCCTTCCAAAATGACCTTCAGAGCAGTTTTTGACCTGAGCCGTTCAAAGGACATTTGTGTTTTACTCAGCTTTTAAAAAATATTTCATTCATTTTTCAAGCAGAGAGAGAGAGAGAGAAAGAGAGAGAGAGAGAGAGAGAGAGAGAGAGAGAGAGAGAGAGAGAGAGAGCGAGCGCATCAGGGCCATCACCTTGTGGGTCTGGCATATGTGGGTACTGGGGAATTGAACCGGGGGCCTTAGGCACTGGAGGAAAGTGCCTTAACCCCTGAGCCATCTCTCCAGCCTTTTAAATGGAAGCGTCTTTGGTTGTCAGGAAGGAGTATGGAGTGGGCAGAGCGGAGGGTCCATCTTGGCTGGTCCTCAGTATTCCTAGTTCAGAAAAGGCAGGAGGGTATGAGTCTGGGTATCCATGAGATATCACCAGGCGTCATCTGTCTATGAGATTCTATCACTCACCAGAAGAGTGCCTCCCCACTCAACCAGGGAGACAGACTGTCCCAGCCAGGGTCTAATCTCCTTGCCAATCTGTCCTGTCGGTCTTAAAGATCTTACCTGACTCCTTTTCACTGTGCCCTCCTGTCAAGGAGGAGTGGCACCTGCCCATTCTGTCAGGGCCAGTTTAGAGGAGGATCAGCAACATGTATGTCCAGGTCTCTCTTGAGCACTAAACTTAATACCTGATACTGGGTTAGAGGCCTTAATCCTGGACACTGCCTTATGGAGGAGGTATCACACATGCGTGCCTGCATTGTG
>PVHP010001234.1:0-47643 GCA_004024765.1 Zapus hudsonius | reverse complement strand
AGCCCCTGCCAGGTGTCTTCTGTCTGGTGGCTCTTACAGTGAGGGGAAGTCCATGGTTGTGGCCTGATAAGCTGTACTTCTCAGAGTGAGACAGGCCATGGTGTAACTCATTTCTTAACTTCTGTTCTGCCCCTAGGGGTGACAGCCTAGGGTGTACAGCCTGGGGAAGGGCCTTCTCTGAGGGGCAAGGCAAAGGCTCAGGTGATTTCCACACACAGCAATGTCTTCTGATTACATTTGAGCCACACTGAACAGTAGCAGCAGATATTAATATTTTTATGTTTTTCAACTCAAGCACTATTAAACAAAAAGAATGCGAACTAATTCTGCCATTACACTTTATTAGGCCTAGTAAGGATCACTTACATCCACCTAAATCAGATTTGGGCTTTGAAAGCATGCAATTCTCACCGAAAACGGTGACAGAAGTGTGAGAGCTGAAACAAGAAGGTCTAATATTAATCCTTCTTTCAGAATTATGGCTGAATATGGGCTTGAGAAAGTGTGGGCTTTTTTTCTAAACCTGGTTTAAAGTCTAACCATGTCCATGTCTGGGCTAGTTGTGGGTCTTACTGTATATTCAGCCATGAACTAAGGCCAACCTGCTAGGAAGGTTATTGCATGTTAAAAATGAATCCGGGGCTGGAGAGATGGCTCAGCGGTTAAGGCACCTGCCTCCAGTGCCTAAGGCCCTGGGTTCAATTTCCCAGGTCCCACATAAGCCAGATCCACAAGGTGGTGGCCCTGGTGCGCTCTCTCTCTCTCTCTCTCTCTCTCTCTCTCTCTCTCTCTCTCTCTGTGTGTGTGTGTGTGTGTGTGTGTGTCTCCCTCTGTATCTCTCTGCTTGAAAATGAATAAATAAAATTTAAAAAGAGTGAATCCGGTCTGTACAGCGTCAGGCACAGTGACAGGTTCTAAACTATACCAATGTGACTACGGTCTACAACAATGTGACTTCTTGGGCTGCTGTTTCTTTTCACCTGAGCCTGCTATGTTGTTGAATGAGTACGCCTCCCTGCCCCCTCCAGAAGCCTGCGATGAGTTGATTTGTGAGTGATTGGATCCTTTGTGTATGTAACACAGATTCAGTCACACATTCAGTTGAACTTCTATTTACATCTCCTTGGTTGCGGTCATAATTCTAGTTGCTCGCTCTCTCATCGTGTTGGCCAGAATGTCTGAAAAATGAAGGTGCAAAGCTGAACGTGCTGGCGAGCTAGTGTGCATCACGACTGATGCCAGTGCCCTGCTGAGGGAGCAGAGTGAGCGATGGAAGGAACCCTTCTGATCTCTGTGAATACATCACAGGAAGCCTTGGGATGGTCCAGGGAGAAGGCAGAGAAGTTGAGGCACTCATTTCTAGAAAATGACTTTGAATGTACCCCCAAACTCAGCTGTTTTGTCCTTGAGCAAAAAGGGGGAAATGTTTAAATGCAGCTGTGAGAGCCTTAGACCAAAGGCAGAAAACAAGATGGGGCTGGATGTGTTCACAAGATACTAAAGAACAACAATGGATTTCCCGGGAAAGAGGAAGTTAGCATCTGATGGCAATGGAGTGATTTATTCTCCTGACGTACAACACCCCATTTCCCTGCCTCCTGAGCAGTCGTGATATTCTCTGCGCTCTTTCTTGGAAAGAAGATATTAGGGAGTCGTTGTTTGCTAAGCTCAAAATCTCTGTTGACTTTAAAACAACTTGCCTAGAAGAAAAATGGCCTAGTGTATATTTACTGTTGAATATAATTTTCCTTAGGAAGTTTGTGAGTCCATTAAAGATTAATAGGGGAATCTTATTTTCATATGTTTCTGTTTAAAGTTTGTTCGCAGAAGTGTAGGTCATTAGCCATTCAGGCATTCATTTGTCTCCCCCCCTCCTACCCTTTTCCCAGGGCTCCTCTTTAAAATGCCACAAGTGAATTAACATTCCACTTAGCAGTTTCAGGCTTGGGCCTGGGCTCTGCAGTAGGAGTTAGCTCTTGCCTTTTGAGGGCAGGAGAAAGGGGAAAGGGCTTTGCAAATTATTAAAGTTGAGAGTGTACAATTTTAATTTATCATCTTCTGGGAAGCCCAGGGAACCAGATCCTGGCTGAAGGAAGCAGCATTTGGGATAAATTCTAGAATTTGGTTTTCCCAAAGCTAATTAAGAGTTTTAACCCTCTGATTGGAAATGGCAGGATGCTAAGTAGCCTGCCTCCACACAACCTTCTGAGAGCAGGCAGCACACCTTTAATGAACACAGGCCTGGTGCTCAAGTGACCATACCACTCTCCTGGTCAGAAGTCCACTGTGGTCTCATTGGGCTGAGGTCAAGGTGGCTGGCTGGTAGGGATGAGTTCCTTCTAGAGGCCCAGGGAAAAATACATTTCCTTTCTTTTGCTCTGTTCTCATTCCTTGATTTCTTGGCTCAAGTGTCCCCCTCCTCTGGTTTACCTCCCCTTGTCCCCCCTCCTCCTTCCTCCTCTCCTTGACAGGATCTCACTACAACTCAAGTCCAGTCTAGCCTTGAATTCATATCCCCCTTGTTTCATCTTCCTGGATACTGAGATTGCAGGTGTCCACCCCCAAACCTAGCTTTTCCTCTCTCTAAAAGCCATTTGAGTCTTACAGGGCACCAGTGGCTTCTTTGTCTGCTTCCCTCCTTCACTCTCAGGGATCCTGATTATGACATTCAGCTCACCCACAGAATCCAGGATAACCTCCCCACCTCACAATCCACCACCTCAATCCCATCAGCAAAATCCCATTATCCATGGAAGGAAACACTGTCAGGTCCCAGGGACTAGAACATAGCCATCATCAGTCTCTGGAACTGAAGATATCCAATGATAGTAGGTATTCATCCTTCCATATTAACCTTTTCTTGAGACCATCTGTCTTATTATTATTATTTTTATTTGTGGAGAGTATGGCTTCTGGAACTGTTTTTCTTTTCCCTAGGGGTTGCTCCAAAGCTCAAAGCCAAATGTATAGCTTTCACCCAGCCTGGTGAGATGCATGCATTATTTTTACCTCTGTCCTGTCTTTTTATGGCTCTTGATCCTCTCAGACTCTGTTGTATCACAGCTACATCTGGGTGTATCTCAGTATTCTTTCTGAGATGCACATAAATAATTAAATGAAACTATGGTGGCTGACCTCTGAGTCCTGAGCAGTTGATGTGGACCTTGCAAATTTCCTTCTAAAATTCTGTCCTGAAGACGGAGGGGCTTGCAGAATTCTGTGCGACATAAATATACACCGCATTATCCCTGCATCCTAAGGAGTGATTCTCCTGCTGAAAGATTGGTTGACATCTAGATTTCTGTCTCCTTGTGACCACATGTTACAAAACAGATTTATTAATTTTCTTGCAGAAATACCAAGGATTGATTGGCTAAGACTTACTCTAAAGGCTTTTAAAGTGGTTGTCACCTGAAGTTACCACAGCAGACAACTCTTGGGTAGCTGAGAGCTTTATGATTGTTTCATTATCAGAAGCCTTCACTTTCTTTTCTCCTTTGGTTTCTTTCTTTGAAAACAAGCTAGGTTTTCTGTGCTAATAGACATAGGGTGGCATGGGTAATCAAAGCAAGTTTATCTGACTTGGAGTTGCAATACAGGGCCGTTCTGTGATCTTTCTCTCTCACATTACTAGCTCACTGCTTATACCACAGTTGTCAGTTGGTGCATTGTGGAGAATTGGCTGAAGGTGATGGAGGAGGGCAGGGCATTGCCGCTGAACGTCGGCTTTGGGCCATGGGGTTAGAGGCTGTGAAAGCCCCTTCCTGGTTGGGATAGATTGTCTTGCCAAGGGCCAAGAATTGTTTTTTCAAAAATTTTCTGAAGCAAAATTAGCTCCTGAGGCCTTTCAGCCACCATCAGGTGTTGACTGATGGCTGTCAGTGTTCACACAAGATGGCTTCTGGAGGGATGCCGAAATTGATCTGATGCTGACCAGACTTCCCTCAAGGGGCCACTGTAGCATGATGTGATCAGAAAGGGTCAGACAGCATCACCTCTGCAGCCTGCTTCTGAATTAAACTTGGGAAGATCCCAAAGTAATGAAAAAACCCCGACTCAAAGAATGTAAGGTGTCTTGTCATACTTTTGAACTCTTTCCGCAGGCAAAGCTTTGTGGGAGCCCTTTTGGGGATAGGCACAGAGAGAGAATCATGAAGGAAGTCCCTGTGACCCACATGCTGGACCCTTGCACCTGAGACCTGCCATGGAGCTTGGCCAGGGAGCCAAGGGAAAAGCAGTGATCAGTGCATCTTTGGGGATCTGTTCAGTGTCTTGGAGCCTCTCAGACACCAGGATAAGGCTGAGAAGGGATTTGGGGGAGCAGGTGTTGAGATCTATTTGGCCACTGGGCCCTTCCTGATCCAGGAAGCAAAGGCACAGTAATGTCTCAGGGGTTTCTTTACCAGCAACATGTGGCCACCATCTGACTTAAGACCCCACTGGGGTTTGCAATCCCACCATGAGTGGGAACCAGAGGTAGAGGCTGATGAACACGTGATGTGTGAAGCCCCAGCGTCTGCACCTGGCGTGGGTGCATCTGCCCCAGAACCTTTGTTCTGGAGAAGTGGAGTTACATGCACAGCTCCCAGGCTGGAGCCGATGGACCCGGGCTCAGCTCCACAGTCTGCTCTAGGAAGCCTGGATCCATAGCACTGAGTAAGGCATAGCAATGCAGAATACCACTCCCCTGCAAAATGTATTTAATACAGGCTCTGATTTCCTGAGAGACGGTTTCCAGATGTGCACTCCAGTAGGCTGCTGCAGAGCAAGGGCTAAGGTAATTTTCTAAAAACAGAAAGAGGAAAAATCTGTTTTGTGTCACTGTACCAGACAATTACCATTGCAACGCCCCAGCTTAGCCTTCCTGCTCTAATATTAGCAGCATGCTTTTCAAGTTGTTTTTATTCTGCATAAGATATTAGAGGTAGTAAGGAACTGACTGATATTTAGCCATTTAAAAATATGTCTTTTCCCCCATGCTCCTGGGAAAGTGATATTGAAAAATATCTTCATTCTTTGAGTTCATATAATTGAGAGGCTTTAAGTAACACCACAGAATTCTTGGCTTTGGACTTCTGAATTGTTTTTGGTCAAAGTTGATGCCTTTAGTTACACAGATACAGCCTGCTCCATACATGTAATAGAAGGGTCTGCAGAAGACTAAAACACGTGTTTCTCCAGTTGTGAGTTTGGTGGAAGGCCTTACCAATATTAGAATGAGCCAGAAACTGGGGTAAAATGATGAAGAGATGGCAACTATTGTATTGAGCAGCAGGTGTATTGAGGAGCTCTACATAATTGTCACTTTACGTGTCACAGAGCTATTTAAAGGGTCTATAAGTGGCACTGGCCTTATTTTCTAGGTGACGAAATTGAGGCCAAGAGAAGTTAAATCATATGCTAAAGGGAAAGTGTATAACAGGGAAGGGGAGCTGGGCTAGGGGCAGGTGCACCTCACCTGAGCACATTAACTTTCTCATTGAGAATGTGATCAGAAACCAAAGGACTTGAACAGAAGCCCACCACTTGGAAGTGAAAATGTGTGTGTGTGTGTGTGTGTGTGTGTGTGAGAGAGAGAGAGAGAGAGAGAGAGAGAGAGAGAGAGAGAGAGAGAGAGAGAGAGAAGGTTTTGTGTAGCCCAGGCTAGCCTTGGCTTCACTAGGAAACAGAGAATGACCTTGAAATTTTGATTATCCTGCCTCCACCTCCTAAACACTGTGATTATAGGTGTGTACCACACACTCCATTTTTATTGTGCTAGGGATCCACCAGGGCTTTGTGTGTGCTCGGCAAGTATCTACTGAAGTACATCTCCAGCCCATGTAGTGTTTTCTTATGGAAGATATTCTGTGCCAAGGTTCAGAGATTCTACGGGATGGTCAAGTCCTATAGTTCTGCGTGGGTATTGGCAGGGTCCACGAGGCCAAGTGTGGGGGGGGCGCTAATTCCCTGATGGAGTTCTTCCCTCTTGTGCAGACCCCCCATTTGCATGCTCTGGTCACTATATGCTCCTTAGTGACATACAGGCACCTGCTGCATCTCGAAGGGTTCTGGAGCATGAGGAAGAAGTCTCACGGTGGTGGACAGGGAGATCAAGTTGTGCTTGACTTCAATAAGATCAATAAAAAATAAAAAGGTTACACTTGATGACTCCAATAAAAAATCCCAGGGAAATAAAATGAAATAGCCTTCTCTGTGTGGTGACCTGGCCACCTGCTAGGAGACTCTGAGCAGGTTCGTAGCCTCCTTGACTTCTGGTTGTTTTGTAAGTGGAAGGAGGGGATCCTTGAGAGGAGTCCTGTTCTCTGTACTCAGAGGAACCAGTTGTCTTCACTCTAAAGTCTTGGTGAAGAGCAGAATGGAATGTGAATAATAATAATAGTTCATAAACCAAAACAAAGTACTTTTTGTTGTTCTGGGCAGCATTGAGTGTCCCAAAGTCTGTATTTGTGAGATTTTGAAAGGGAAATCCCAGAGCTAAGAAGTTAAGCAACATACTCAGGAACTCTGGTTAATTAGCCTGAGAGCCTAGATCCCATTCAGGATCTCACAGTTCCTCACCAAGGCCTTGATTTCACCAACACATGGCTCTTGTCCAAGTATAAGATTTGTCCTAAAAACAAAAACATTTAAAGAATTATGATAATCCAGGTTGAATTAGACTGGGCCTTACTGTTGTGTGTTTTGCTTGTGCTTCATTGAACTGTTTTCCCAAAGCAGTTACAAACAAGTAGGTAAATGATCCTCACCCCCACCGTCAAAAGACCATCTGCTGGTTGAGAAGATGTTTCTAGATTCTATCATGACAATCATTTTTCTATTTCTAGTTAGCAGCGTGCTTCCTTTAATATGACATTTTCCGTATAAACCACTGTTTTTGAAGATTTCTTTAGGTCGTCTCGGCATTTGCTAGCCTTCCCTTCCTTTTGAAGGGTGGGAGAGTCTCTGTTACTGAGGGCGATGCATTTCTACATTAGTGTCTATTCATTTCCTTTTCATTTTCTCAGAGAAAAACAATCAGAGCTCATCACTACAGTAGTCATGGAGATTTTGTGTCTCCATAAGAAACCCACCAGTGGAGTGTCTTTGTTAGTTCCATACTGGACATTCAAGCTTTAATGTTTGAATCACAGCAGTTCAGGCAGGGATGCATTGTAATCAGTTATAACATAAATAATAACCCAGAGTTGGGAGGGAGAAGTGAGTGCATATGGGGTGTTCTAGAGCCACTGGTACTGTGCATATAGTAGGTGCTCAAACAATGGGTGGTGACTGGGCAGATTTTAGACCCAGAGCTCCAACCATCTGCTAGACCAAGGTACTATGAACTCACCAAAGCCACAGCCAATCCCATGGTCTTCCTTGAAAGCCTGTCCTCCCATCTTCCTCAGCACAGCTCCATTTTCTGCAGGGTTACCCTGAGCCTGGAGCCTGCAGGCTCCTTTCCGTGTCTTGACTTCCACCATTCAACACCTCTTCTTTTCCTCTCCTCCTGACCCTCAGTGCTTTGCTCTGGGTCTCTTAAAAAGCCTGCCTTCCTTTCACCATTTCCTGCTCAGTATGGGCACAGAGCAGGTCCTAAGCTGCCTATCATGTTTGAGGCCAGCCTGGCTACACAAGACCTTGGAGGGAAGGAAAGAGGGAAGAGAAAAGGAAGGGAGTGAGAGTGAGGGGAGAGAGAAAGAGAGAGAAAACACAACAGTAACACAGAACTAGCCACAGTATTATAATCCTTTTATATGCTTTTGTTGGCATCTGGACTGAAGGTTAATTTCAAACACAGGTTATTTTTTATCTTTATATTACAAACATTGATGCATCATTCAGTTGGTTGGATGGACCACAATCCAGCTGCTTCATCAATGTGACCCTTTGCACACAGTACTATAAGAAGTCTTGGAAGACTGTGATGGAGACTGAAGAATATATGAAGGAAGATATCTTGGCTTTCTTTGGAAAGAATTAAAGACTGGCGGTTAGCTAGTACTCCCCAAGTACTGGACTCCCAAGACATAACCCTTATTTGATCAATGGACTGGATTCCTAGGACATAATCCATATTTTATCAATGGATTGGACTCCCAAGACATAATCTGTATTTTATCAATGGACTGCATTCCCAAGACATAACCCATGTTTTATCAATGGACTGGCTCTGCCATAGTGGTTCTTCAGCAGGGTTGTTGAATCAGTAACAACTTCTCCAAGAAAAAATAGACATGGCTTTGAAGTGCTCACTAATTTCCATATTGGAAATACTTCTGCTGTGTGCTTTCAGGTCACTAGAGAGATGTGAGTTCACACAATTCCCAATGAGCTGGTCCAGCACACTGTTATACACAGTTCACACGATGAGCTGGTCATACATGCCACCAAATGCTGTTCAGACAATGAGCTGGTCCAGCATAACACCAAACATTGCTCACATGGTGAGCTGGTCCTGTATACCAAAACACAGTTCACACAATGAGCCGGTGCTGTACACCACCAAACACAGTTCACACAATGAGCTGGTCTTGCACACCAACACACACAGTTCACACAATGAGCTGGTTTTGCACACCAACACATACAATTCACACAATAAGCTGGTCATGCACACCAACAAACACTATTCACACAATGACCAAACACTGTTCACACAATGAGTTGTCTCCTGTACACCAACAAACACTGTTCATACAATGAGCTGGCTCCTGTATACCACCAAATAGGCTTCTTATTTCAGTTTTTCTCCTGCAAAATGGGAATCCAATCATAGTGTGACTCTCAGGAGATGTGTGCCAAATATAATAGAAGCATGGAAATGAGAATGCTGTAACAGTGCCTTATGTAATCATGTGCACCTGTGTGTGTACACGCATGCACCTGTGTGTACATGTGGGCACACGTGCATCATGGTATGCATGTAGAGGTCAGAAAACAACTTGGGTGTCAGTCCTCATCTTCACCTCTGAGTTCAGAAGGCTAGACCCCAGACTTCTGAAGGATGCCTCTCCCTCTGCCTCCCTTCTCCCAGTCAGCAGGCTGGTATTAGTGATGCTTGTGCTAGAATGCCTGGCCTTTCCTGGGTTTTGTGACCTGAACTCAGGTACTCAGACTTGAATGACAAGTAATTTATGCCCAAAGGCCTCTCTCCATGCCCCATATTTTCATTCTTTATTCTGAAACTGTCTTCCCATGCACTGGCTGTGCTGATCTTTGGGCTGGATCTGTGCCCATATCTGCTCTTAAAACGTAGCCTTCGAGTTCTGCTCAAAGAACTATGTTCTGTTTTATCCCTCCAGTCAGGCCTATGCTTTCTGCAACAAACCCACTCAATTAGCCTTTCACTCCAGGGTCCAATTGTGAGTCAATTCTGAGGTGGTTAAGCAAAATGAGCCTGGTGGCATGATTTTGTACAGAAAGACAGTAATCCACATTACAGTGTTGTTCTGTTAATAGTGTGCTTAAAAGACTCAAGACAGGAGATATATCTTTGGAGACAGGTGGGTCCAGAGGAGCCAACAGGTTAGGGAGCTGTTCAGCAGCCAGCCAGCTGCCTGAGCTGCACTTGGCCTTTGCAGAGTTGGAAGCCCAATGTCACTAGATCGTTAACTTTCATGACCAGGAAAATTCTTCTGGAATTAACACTCCACCCAAGCTGAATGCCATCGGAGCCAGTTGAGTAAACCCGAGGCAATTTACGGGTTGGAGAGAGAGAGAGAGAGAGAGAGAGAGAGAGAGAGAGAGAGAGAGAGAGAGAGAGAGAGAGAGAGATCCTTTAACCAGACTTCACAAATAGCCAGGACTTGTAACACCAGAGAGGCCCTGGCCCTGGTTGCAATCCAGTTACACACACATGCTTGTGTATGTCATTGAGGATTAGCAGAGCTACTCAGCTCATGACCCTGGGAAGTGTTAGAAGTGGCTCTTCAGTACCTGTCCCAGGGACTCACTGTGATAGGCCAAGCAAATGATGCTTTTTGGATGGAAAGAAGTAAAATCGGCACTGGGTATGTAAGTGAGCTCAAAAGCTGAAGAACCCAAGTGAGCTCAAAGCAGAAGAAAACTGAGATAAGATCCTATAATTACCAGATACTTTAAATTCTCCTAAAGTTCGTTGATCTCCCCTCTCTAGAAACAGTATGGTTGTGTGCTGAGATGACCTCAGAGATGATCTAGTTTTCATTCAGGATGTTTCCAACAATATCCACTTCAGATCCTCAAACAGCTCACTGGCCACAAAGAGTCCTCTTCCTGCCCAGACCAGAAGAGCTGTTATTTCCCTCCATTTCTGGTTCTGCCACTTCACCACCATCCAGGGCTTCAGATGAACTGTGCTGGCCCCTGGAGAGTTCTCCGAGTGCTGACAGCTACATTTTGACCAGGGGATCCTGCGAATCGGGTCTCCAACTACAGGCCTAGCCACACACATCCCTCTGTCCCTCAGTAGCCAGCTCCTCAGAGGAACAGGCTGGGAGGCATCACTATTCTAGAGCTAGTCCTGAGAGAGGACTCAGGAGACAAAGGCATGCATTCTCCAGGGCATGGAGAATTATGGGAGCAGATGGGCTATAGGATCCTATTTTGATGCCAGGAATATGTTTCTGTATAAAGTAAATATTTTCCCACTGTGATCTCCGGTGAGTGTGTGGAGAAGCATATTTCCTAAAGATGCAAATAAGTCTACCCAGAAATAAATATTGAATGGAAACTTCAAAGCCTGTAGGTTTCTCCAGTTATAGACTCTGAAGACTTCTCTGTCTAAATAATCAGACACACAGGTGGACGAGGGCTAGGGGAGAGACTAGTTGGGAGGTTGTATGAGGAAGAATGCCAATATTTTAATAGTTCATGTTTGCTGTGTGTGTATGTCTGTGTAAAGAGACTTATAAACAAAGGAATTAAAGCTTTGTGTGTCCGGGATTTTTCTTTGATATATATTTTATATTCATCTTTGATATACAATATATGATGCATATTTATGGAATGTAGTGTGGCATTTCAAAAATGCATATACACAATATGTAATGATGCGATCAGATAAATTGGCATGCCTATTTACTCCAACATGTATCGTTTCCTTGTATTGGGAGCATTCAAAATCCTCTACTCTTTTGAAATGCACAATCATTGTCAATCACAGTTGCCCTACTGTGTCAGTAAACATTACAAGTTATTTCTCCTTAGGGCCTGGGGAGATGGTTCAGCAATTAAAGGCACTTGCTTGCAAATCCTGTAAGCTTGGGTTCAGTTCCTCAGTCACCCAAGTAAAGCCAGAGGGGTAGGAGTTTGTAGTAACTCTGATGCCCACCCTGTCCCTACCATGTGCACACACATACACACACACACAAACACACACACACAATGAGAAGGAGAGAGAGAAGCTATGGACTTTTGTCACTGCAAACAACTTTCCAAATGCATGCCCACTTTGTGCTTCATGCTTTATATGGGACCTAGGGACTGGCAGGCTATCAGGCTTTTCAAGCAAGCATCTCCCTAAGCCATCTCCCTAGCCCTAAATACATTTTTTTTTAAAAAAGGAGAAGTTATTCTTCCTAGCCAAGTGCACCCCTGCACCCGCTCTCTCTGCAGCAGCCCACCTCTCAGCTTGGATGTTTTCAGAACAGTTTCCCTTTTCTTCCTATTGCAGATCCCGTCTTGCAGATTTTTTTACCAACTGCCAGCCAGAGTCGAGGTCTGTCAGCAGCTGTCTTAAGGAGAACTATGCAGACTGCCTCCTGGCCTATTCTGGGCTGATTGGTAAGGTGGGAGCAGCTGGATGGGAGGAGAATCTGGTTTACAAATCTGCACACCCTTCCCAGCGCAGGCTGATGATGTCTGCACAGGTGAAAAGCCTCCAGTAGCCTTTAGGCCGGGGTTTTCAAGACAAGTCCTCTAGGACCTGCCTGTGGAAAAGAAAACAATAACCAGAAAAATGGATGCAGGGGGAAAGGGGCTTTATTAAGGGGCAGGAAGAGGAGAGAAGCAGCTCAGATGGGGAACTGACCACGCAGACCCAATGCAGGGGAAATGCGTGGTTATTGGAAGAAGAGAGACGTGAAACAAAATTAATTGAGTTAGGGACCTTTGAAGAGAAGGAACGTGGAAATATTTCTGTCTGGAGAAATCAAAGATGCTGTTTCTCAGAAATAGCCCTTTGGAAATAAAAAACAAACAACCAATATTGGGTGCTTTTTGTCATTATCATTCTCAGTAACTTGATTTTGGATGTGCAGAGAGGATGACTTAGGCTAATATTTCCCCCTAAATATGCTGTTTCATATTTTTTACCTTTGGAAGCATTACAAGAACCATGCTCTCCACATTAAAGAGAACGGCAGTTGGGAAGAGACCCGGAAAGAGACAAATATGTCTTGGGTAAATGGAGCCAGCAAGAGGAAAGCCAGGTGTCCTCAGGTACCAGGTACACTGAAAGAGCCTCTCCATCAGTTAGCATTTGAGGAGGATCACTCAATGAAGTCAGTGGAAGGTGAGAGAAATCTCAGTTGTCATAGCTTGATGGCTCTGTGTCCCCCATACCCAGGCACTTATGCCAGGGTCACCAGCAGGGCGAGGCTCCCACACTGAAAGACAGCTTAGACCCCACTCGCCATTAATAGTGTCTTCGGCTGGAACCTTTGGAAGATCAGCAACAGTATGGAGGCATATAAGGCTTGTTTCTGACACACTTGTCACTCCCAGCCTTATGAAAGGACACCTGTATTCCCATGGGTGATACCTCTGGTCATATCTTAATGGTTCCTCCAGTTTTGTGCCATTTCTTTTGATCCAGCCAGTGAGTGTGCCTTCCTGAAGTCAGAACTCCAGATTCCCATTCCCATTCTCCTTTTAACGAATGTAGTCTCTACTAGAGATTACTTTGCAATGGGGGAATTTCAGAAATAACAAAAGGAATTAAGGCATATTCCTATTTTAAAAAATAAAGCCAGTGAAGCACCCAGAAGGCACGGTTAAGTCTTTGCAGCCTCACAACCAAGTGTAATCACTTCAGTCAGTGTCCTTCTAGGATGCCACACTCATTAACTCCCCTGTGGATGAGTGGCCAAGGCTGGGTCCTGCCAGGACTTCACTGAGATCTCTCTTAGGACTGGCAAATCCTTATGTACCTGAGGATGATGAAACAGAGGGAACAAATACTAGAGAAAATGTTTTCTACAGACCGATATTTATTCCTCTCCCAGGTCTGGATCTTTCCCTCCGTACTAGTTACAGAATCCTAACTTCTATGCAAAGCTGGTTCCTGCCTCTTCCATTTGCCAGGGATCCACCGTGTGTTAGTTCTCTGATGCCTGCTCCTCTCTCAATCGAGTTAGACCTCCCTGTATGCTGAAGGTTAAAATTCTCATGCTGAGGTGTACTGGGATATTATTCAAGTTCAAGTCAGTAAGGAATGTAGGACAACTACAATGTGCCCTTGACTCAAAGCATCTTACCAAATACCATCTTTGTGTTTGTGAACCGAACTCATCCTATGGACTCCTGACCTCCTATTTCTTCTTCGCTCTACAAAATAACTGAATACATAAGGTTTTTGGCATCTTTGGGCATTTCCTGGTGTGAGCCACCCAGGAGAAGACATTTGGGTTGTATTACATATAAATGCATTGTGTATTTGTGCCAGTGGAGAAATCACCACCAAAACCGTGAATACCGCAAGATGTAGGCAGACGGGACCACCCACCATCTTCTTGAGAGCTGTGAAGGATCCACAGACAAGAGTCTAGGAACCCTCCTTTGGCTCAGAACTTCTGCTGTTGGTTTCCACTTCTTTTACAACTTGGAAGACTTTATTTAAATCATTAAGAGTCTGGAGAACAAGGGCCTCGTTATATACATTCAGGATGTATACATTCAAGATGTGGGGAACATATTGGAGGCCTTCCTACTTCTCTGTGTTACCCTCAAGAAGATACTTGCTCCCGAGGGGAGTGGATTAGAAGCTCTAAAATAATTTTTATGATATGTACACCCAGTACCATCTATTTATAAAGATTAACGACGTTTTCAGGAAAATGCAATGGATTTGGCTGCTCGTGCATTCTAAGTTAATTCTCCCCTATTCCATGATATCCAAACCATTTGTACAGGAAGAAAATACCCTAAATGCAGCCCAAGGAGTTCGGCTATAATTTCTAAAGTAAATGTGTGAATTATTTTATATGCTCCAGATAAATTGCCAAGAAAATGAACTGCTTAATATAATATTCCACTCAGCAAACACAGTGTTTGTAATTATCCACAGCATACCCACCATAGAGGGACATCGGTTCCTTGTAAGCTATAGAAAAGTCCATGCCATTATAGGAAGATGAAATAAATGTCTTGTTTTTGCTCTTTCAGGCACAGTCATGACCCCCAACTACATAGATTCCAGCAGCCTCAGTGTGGCCCCATGGTGTGACTGTAGCAACAGTGGGAATGATCTGGAAGAGTGCTTAAAGTTTCTGAATTTCTTCAAGGACAATACGTGTCTTAGTGAGTTAAAAAAAAAAGAGCATGCAAACACATCCAGGTTTTTCCTTTCTGAAATAAAGATGAATGCCATTCTCTCTCTCTCTCTCTCTCTCTCTCTCTCTCTCTCTCTCTCTCTCTCTCTCTCTCTCTCTCTCTCTCTCATTGCTGGTGGTGACTCCAGCTCCTTTTGGCACCTTGACTGATACAGCAGGGAACCACACAAGTGATGAACCAGATGCTGCCAAGTCCGTTATCCCAATGGCCTTGGAGAATAAGAGATTCATATAATGGGGAGTACATTATATGGGAAAGAACATTTCTATCCACAGATCAAATTTTGATCTTGGCATCCAATGGAGAGTCTGTTCCCCAAGTTCCAAAAACCTGGCGGGGGGGGGGGGGGCGAATGCACAACGTGGCCTCAGACAAATTAGATGGGGACAGGCCTCTAAGGACTCTGGTAAAAATTAGACTGTTAACATCAGTATCCCCTTGGATTTACAGGGCTGGCTTGGAGCAGAAATAACAAATCTTGGGTGGAGGATGCTGCCCACGCAGCCGGGAGATGTAGGATGTGGGTTACCTTGGGAGACAATAAACGCTTGTGAGCAGGGGTAGAACTGGCTGTTTCTAAAGTGTCCTTTAGGCAGTTTGGAAGCGTGTTTGACAAAAGAACAGGGGAAGAGAGAAGGACGCAGATGCAGACAATGGGCATCCATCAGACACACTCCAAGTGCAGGTCTCCCTCATGCACACGCTCTCTGTGACTACCCAGCTGAGACACCTGACGACTTCATTCACTCCTGTGGCAGCCACCATTCATGGAGGGCTTCCTTCTGTGTGTTCCAACTCACTCTGAAGGGCATATAATATTCATAGCATCTCATTTTCCCTACTCATACAAGAACAGTATGTAACATAGGTCTCATTATATCCATCTGAACAAAGGATTGGTATGTTTACATGCCTCCTAAGTGGTAGAGTTGGGACCCAAAGCCTTGGTCTGGGGCAGTCTTCTGTTTCCAGAGGGCCTTGTTCATGTCTGGTACTAAAGGACCTGTTGGACAAGGACATGAGCATTGAGTGACAAGGCTTCTTCCTGGTGACAAAGGTGGACCAAATTTTATGAACAAGATTCAGCCATGTTCCTGAGAGACTTAACCTGGAATGACCATTTCTCCACAACTGAGTGTTGGCTGATTTTTGGAAAATTGGTTAATGATTTACCACGTACCTGGAAAGTTGTTTTTACATGTTTTTCTAAAACCACCTCATCGTTTACTTTCCTAACTCATTTGCTCACTGGGGGCTTCCGATAATGTGGCTGAAATTCCTTTATTTTGATTTTCTTAGGAATAAAACAGGCTCAGTGGATAAAGCACTCACTGCCCAAACCTGAGTAGCCAGGTTTGATTCTCAGACCCCACAGGAAGCCATGGTGGGTTTCTGAAATCCCAGCATATCATGTGGATGGCGAGAGGGGAGGTGGAGACAGGAAATGTTCCTTCAAAGTTCACAGTGAGCACAGCCAAGTACAGAGCAAGAGTCCAGATGGAGAAATCCTTCCTTAAAGGAGGTGGACAGGAAAAGGCTTGACCAAAAAGTTTTACTTTGACCTTCGCAGACACACTCACACACACACACACACACACACACACACACACACACACACACACACACTCACACAAAATAAAGTAAAATAGAATAAAACAAAACTCAACAAAGCAATTGGGGGCTGAGGAGATAGATGCTCAGTGGATAAAGCAAGCATGAAGATTAGAGTATGAACCCTCAGCACCCACCCAAATACCAGGCAGATATGGTTGCTTGCCTATCATCCCAGTGCTTGGGAGACAGAGACACGGGATTCCCCGGGGAAAGCTCACTGGCCACACTAGCTGAATCCATAAGCTCTGGGTTCAAGTGAAGTCTCTGTCTTACTAAATAAGGTGGAGAACGTTGGAGGAAAATCCCCAGTGTCAGCCTCTGGCCTCTGTGGGCAAGCACACACGTGTGTCCACCCACAAGAGTATGTATACACACCACATGTACGATAAACAAAGTCTTCAGGATTCTAAGGTAAAATCCAAACCCACAAAATGAGCTTTCATATGGAGGCATTTGCTAAGCTGTTGAGCATGTGGAGAAATTGCAACTTGGACCACTTAGTTGGTCTTAACTTCATTCATTTTTTTTCACATCTTGCTCTCCTCTGACCAAATACAGGATTTATAAGAGAGAAAGCAAGGACAACAGAGCCAATATTTCCCTCACCCTCCCTGGAAAACTTTTCTCTCAGAAAAATGAAAGTTGTCCCTGCTTAGTAACATTTTGGTGAAGAGGAGAGTATTTTTGTTTTTTTGTTTTTTTGTTAATAACCCTTCAATACATGAGGATTGGAGGAGGGGACATAGTATAACTTATGTTTAAAAATTAATAAAAATACATAAAATAAAAATAAAGTACCAAAACCAGTCAAAAAATTCTCCCAGACATTCCATTTTCCCTTGGATTCAATGAACACAGAGCACCAAACATACATGACTGCAGATTCAATCTCTTACAAAAGAAACACTGAAATAGAAGCAACTAGAATTTATTGATATGATCCACACGTTGAAACTTCATTCTCCTATATCTTCAGATAAAGCCATACTTCTGCCCAATTCCCCTGCCGTGGATACAAGGGAAGCCAATGGTTTTGCTTGAGGCTAAGTATGGGAAATAGTTATTTTTAAGCCAAGTGCACAGCAGATAGATGTGTAAGGAACAGGAAGAGCAGGATAGAGATGGAGGTGAGATGCCTATAGTATCACTCAAGTCTGTTAAGATGTGTCTTCCTCCTGAGGTCTCTCTGGACCCCTTTTCTTAAACACCAGAAAACTAGAACAGCCAGAACACTAGAAGTTCTGGCTGGGGAGGTACTTGGTTAGGGTGTCATCATGGTTCAAGACTGTTTGTCTTCTATGTAGAGCTGTGCCTGACATGCCCTTAGTAGTTATGACATTGAGGTTTGAGTGAGTGAGCAAGTGAACAACTGAGCTCACAGGGGCAAGGTTGGAACACTCAGAAAAGCACAAGTAGTCTCCACAAGTTGAGACAGTCTAGAATGTTCTGAGGTCACTAGCTTTTTCTTTCTTGACTTCTGCCTACCATGAAGCCATGGAACATGGCTGGGGGTGTAGAAAGGCATTTGTATTAATTGGAAGTTGTTTCTTACAGACCCCCAAAATGTAATGTTGCAGAAAACAAGCTTCCAATTCTGCTAAACTTGAAGGATAACCATTTTAGAACAAAATGTCACATCTAGAGGGAAGATTAAGCCTAAGTTATTCTGTCTTGTATATTGAAAACTGCCAACTAAGAGTCATATATTAACAATTTGCACATTCAGGTCCCAAATGAAGGAGTTTGATTTCTTATACAATGAATATGAAATAAAAAATTTCTAAATCCAGGCCAAATCCCTGAAGACCTGATTAAAAACTGTTTTTTATTCATTTTGGGGAGGGAACAACACACAACCAATTTACTCTTGCCATAAAAACAATCTAATCCCAATGAAATTGTAATAAGCTTTGAAAGTTTTACATTTTAAACTTTTCGTTTAACAGGGCTACCTAATTATGCAGATTTTGTTTGGAGGGCTGGGAGCAGGAAGGGAAAAAAATAAGGTTACTTAATTTTTCACGAGACATCCATGAAGGTTGGGGTAGATTTTTCTTTTAAAGAAATTGGCTTCGTTTTTTTCCCTGTCAAATTAGTGTGAATGCCGGAGTTACCTCACTTTCATGATCAGAGATACACTTAAAAGAAAAAGGCACTTATTAATTTGCTTTTAGTATGGAAATTTTGACAAAGCAAAAGGATATTTCTAGAAAAAAAATGACATAGTTATGTTTCCACTACCAACTCTGAAGCTGGGTTTCCAAGGGCTGACTGATGAGTATTTCCGGGCAGGCATTTTGCTCAGCACTTCCCACTTAAATAGGAACACAATAAATATTTGTTGCACTTGGAGTATTGTGAGTGTCCAGCACAGTGTTTAATGACTGAATTGATTTTTGAGCACCTAACCCTGCGGATTGCCTCTCAGCATGAGTAGGGGAGATGGATGGATGGATATTGTTCAGAGAAGTCAAATGCTGTAATCAGAATTTCTCATGTGCCTCTCTCTGTCTGTGGCTTTCCTGTCTGTTACATCTGTTGCTTCACTTTGACATTGAATTTCCCCCTGTTTTACTGTAGAAAATGCAATCCAAGCCTTTGGCAATGGCTCCGATGTGACTGTGTGGCAGCCAGCCCTCCCAGCACAGACTACCACTGCCACCACCACCACAGCCTTCCGGGTCAAGAACAAGCCTCTAGGACCAGCAGGGTCTGAAAATGAAATCCCCACACATGTCTTACCACCTTGTGCAAATCTACAGGTGAGAAGTAGGTCTAGATTTCCTGGGGCTCAGGAAACCGCAGGAGGAGGAGTGGGCATGCGTTTGTTTTCTGAAATGTACTCAGAGATTGTTAGTAAGTGTCACATTGTAAATGTGAGTGGAGACTGTGATGGGCCGTAGAGTGAAGCAAAGAGGCATCATGTAACTGCTGCTCACTAGGTTTTGGTCAGGACACTTGTATCTGGTCTATGAAATGGGGGATCTGGACAGATGCACCTCTGAAGTTTTGTGTGGAGGATGTTGGGTTGGCTGTCTATGTTTGCTGCAGATTCTGTGATCTCCCATAAAACAGCAGCGTATTGGGAAGAAAGGAGCTTGTGGTTGGTCACCATTGTGTCCATTTAAACATGATATAGATAAACATTCAACTGTGTCTGAGTGCAAACCAGACAGCATTACTATTCAAGTTTTAGCTTCTCCGTGGAGTCTTGGAAGGGCTGGTTCTTTAATAAGCAAAAGCAAATACCCTTCCATAGTGAGAAGTGTGCACTGTCTGGAAAAATCCTGCATGTGTCTAGAGTCCAGAGAGAATGTTCAGGAAACTTCTTTGTAATTAATTCAGTTGTATACGGGCAGAAGAAAGACATATACATGGTAACTTCTATCATTAGTCAAAAGCAAGAGTGTTCATTCTGCCTTTTTGCTGATTTTTCATCATAGTGAACATTCAACAGTTTGCCAAGACATTAGCTATTTGGAGGCTCACAAAACATTCTCTCTCCCACACTTCACCTCTTTGGATGGTCCCCTGACAGCTGAGGGGGAAGTGCTGGTAACGATGATGATGTGTTAGCTCTTTCCTTTGAGGACATGGGCTTTAGAAAAGTGACACTGCTGTTCAAGTCTGTAGAGCTCATGGGTCACCGAAGCAGTCCTGGGAATCCAGAAACCTCTTCTTTCCGTGTTTGTCCGGGTACTTTTGGTACCCGGTACTGGTGACCACATGATGACTTCTTTTTTCCTGCCATGTTGGAGAAAGGAATGTTTAGGGACTGTGTTGTGAAATCACACATCACTCTCCCACATCTCTGGCAATGATCAGCCTCACTGGAATTCTTAGCAGGAGCCTTCTTGGGACTAGAGAGGTGGCCCCTGCTTCTCCAGACCCTTTCCTTGTCCCCATCAGAGCTCCCGAATTAGGTTCCCATAGTCCAAGGCTTGGCTTGACCACACAATCAGGGCTTTGCCTCCAACATAGATTTGCCCAGCCACCCCTTCCTGCCAGGAGGACTCTGTGTACCACTGTGTGGTTGCCCTGGCAACGCTGTGAACACATGAGCTCTATTCCCAAGAAACCATTCCTTTCACTCTCTGTGTTTGTGATACGAGATCTGCTTCTTAAACAGAGGGGCAAAAGTGATACAAAGTGTGATGTTTGTCTCAGGGCTGCCAGTTGACTTTTCCACAGGGGACATATCTGTAGACACAGGAGACATGCGACCGAGGCACCAGCACTGTGACTCAGTAACTGTGTTAACTTTTAGAAACCGTGTCTCCTGCTTGCCAAGAGCAAGAACAGCCTAGCTACTGGAGTTGAATCCATGGGGTAGAATGAATGCTCCAGAAAGACACTTTTAAAATATGTCCCTTGGGATGATAGCCCGTCAGTTGGCCACATGGTCCTTCTCTATGAAGATGGATGTTGATGCTGTGCCTTGCTCAGGGTTGGGGTACTTAGGGGTTTGCTAGGGAACACTGCTGTGAGTTAATGCTAGCAGGTGGAGAGTACATTTGATTCTTCAAGACTTGTGCATGCTGAGCTGGTGTGGCCACATACATCTGGAGTCTCGGTCTGTGGAGGGTGGAGGTCAGAGAATCACTGGGTTCCCTGATTGAAAGAAATTGGCCAATTGGCAACTCTGGATGAGTGAGGTACTCTGTCCTAAGGCCTGAGATGCACCATTGAAAGGAAGCAAGCAGATGTACAAAGAGAGGAGGGCACCCAGGGTTCTCCTCTGACCTCCACAAGCACGCACAGAAGGCACACACATCTGCACACACGTCGTGTTACACACACACACACACACACACACACACACGCACGCACGCATGCACAACCCTGTGGCTGCTTTGTCCCTTTTTGCATCAAAGAAACCCCATGAGGGAGATACAGCAGACATCCTTTCCTTTTACAGATGAGGCAGCTGAGAGACCGATTTAACCAAACTTCACTGTGTGTTTGATGGGCTGGTTCCACGGACACTGTACTTGAACGAGCAGCACTCTTTGTGTTAGGAAATGGATGTGAGGAGGAAGTCAAGGGTAGGAAAGGAAGAAAGCAGAAGCTGGCTTTGAGAGAACAGGTATCCCAGTTCTTGAAGGTCAGCCACTTGAATGAAGAGACTGAGTAAAGCCCATCTTTACTGCTGGTTCTTTCTGGCCTTAGGTCCAGGGGACAGGACCCAGTAAAATCCCTGCAGCGCGATGACCTCTTTAGGGTGACCTATATCAAGAACGTCTAAAGGATGGTTTGAGGCCAAGGGTGGGGAGCAGGTGACATTGATAAGTGAAGGGCCCTCTCCCAGAGAACGTGCTCTTTCCTGGCGTGAGGCTCCCAGGAGGCTTATTCTCCACATGTGCCCTTCCTTTGCCTGTCTGCGAATGGATTGCCATTTGCCGGGGAAGGTGGGGGTCCTAGAAATATCTTAGAACTACATTTGTTCCAGCTGCCTGTGTCATGGCTCAGAATAGAACTGACTTAAACCAACTTGAGATCCGTTGGTAACAGATTTGGAGACAGCCAAAGACTTTGGCAGCCTTAAAGTTCACTTCCCATGAGAAACAGTCTTGTAATATTTTTAAATATACAATAATATGAGAAAACTCCCAGGGACTAGACTATCTGTCTTAACATTTGAGATAGATTTCCCTCTTGGAAGGGAAGAAATAAGAATAAACATTTTTCAAAATTCTGCCTGGAAGTGTGATTATCAATAAACCTCTAGCAGATCTGCTTGGGGAATGGGTGGCCCTGGGTCAATGGGAAGCATTGGGCTCATGGGTGCCTCCTGTGAAAGGCTCTGCTTGAAAAAAAAAAAGAAAGTTAAATGATTAGTATAAAATGTCATGGCCATGTCCAAGTGCTAACCCCCTGAGGTGATAAAGTACTGGGTTTTGGGTAACCCGCCAAGCTCCCATGTCAAGACTAATTGGCAGTCATACCAGTGACAAGCATGACGCAAGCTGAGCTATTGTTAGCGTGTTCCTTTGACTTGTACAAAGTGATCACATGGCAAACAAAGAAACCTACATAATTCGACCAATTACTTCATCATATGTACACTTGAGTGGTCCGGGAGCTTTGAAAAACCAGAATATTTAAACCAAATGGACTGTACGTCTCGCTTATTTAAAGTAAATATCTTTGGGGATGTAAGTCAGTGTTGGAAAATTTTCTATTCGCATCGCTGTACTGCACTTAATTCCAGTGCCTTCCAGTGAAGACACCTTAGCAAGGCACACCTAGACCTCTCAGCTCTATGTTCAAGCACAGTGTAGTTTTCTTTCGTTATTTGTTGGGAACCGGTTTCAAGACCTCTCAGGGATACCCAAATCCATGCTCATTCAAATCTCTTGTATGAAATGGTGTACCTTAAACCACCTAGAAATCACTTATAGTGCTTGATGTAGTGATATGAATGATCATTATACCACACTGTTCAGGGAACAATGATAAGCCATTTTCACCAAGGATTGGCTGAATCCCCAGAGCTGGCAGAGGCAGTGGGCTGACTCTAGTGGGGGCTGGGTACTGCCACCTTGGGACTGTATTCAGAACCCCCCAGATAGTTTCACTGCTTCTCTGATCTCTTTCCACCGAAAATAATAGGACAGGTCACACACTCAGAGCAGGGATGGCAGGATGCCTAGTGGACATCTGTGTGCAGTTAGCACCATTCTGTGAGCCAAAAGAAACACATCCACCTGAGAGAGATGGAGGGCCAGCAAGTGTGGATCTCAGCCTTGGGTCCCATCCCCTCATCATGGTGAAACCTTGAAGGTGGTGTTCTAGAAGGACTCAGCAGAGCAGCTGGTTGGGCTGTACAAGATGTGGACAGCTTTCACAGTGATGCTCCCCGCCCGCCCCATCAGCAATGCGGAGTCAACTCTCCTGCCGTCCCTGCACCTTGCAGCAGGCACTCCAGCTCATGGACTGTGGTGTCCAGAGACATTCTCAGCACTCTCAGCTCCCTTTGTGGGCCCAAGGGGAGAGAGGTGTGCAGAGAAGCCACATTTCCTTGCTTCCCACCATAGCCCCGGCTCCTCTCCTTCTTGACTCAGAGCAGAATTAAGCATGCGCTGTGCCAGGCTGGCACTTGTAAAATGTCACGTGAGGCTTGCAGGTAGGTAAAAGGTATGGAGGAAAGACACAGTTGGTTTAACTCCTACATATTTTGGGCAAGATTATTGAGAATGATATATATTTAGATGATTCCTCTCCCCCTCTCTCTTCCAGTATGGGACCCAGACAAAGTCTGTTTGTTCCAGATAGGACCAGACCAATCCAGAACTTTTTGGAAACTTCCCCCCAAGTCGAGAGGGAGGGGCCAGGAAGGTGATCATCTGAACCTGCTAAATACCCACGACTGTGCCGGCTGTGACCAAGTGCAAATTTTTAAGTGTTGAGTTTTCAAAGGAAAGCTGCCAATGGGTGTTCTGTAAATCATTTGTGCCGGCAGACTGACCCCATTATGTCAGCTAATCCTGGAAATACAGGAGGTAAATTTAAATCTTCAAGCATGAAGCACTTAATCAATATTCTAAATGTTTTTCTTGCAATTTATGCTTGCAGAGCAATGGGGTGCTTTGGCGTCCCGTTAATCTTCCACTGAAGAAGAGACACTTGTGAGGGAAGCTGGGGTGGTGGGGTTTTGAAAGCAGTCCTAAGAAGAAGAGGGAGAGAGGAGTTTATTTGTCCCCTAAGTGGTAAGGGGGGGCAGGAAGTTCCAACTGCTGAGCTGCTGGGTTACTTCCTCCACCCTTCCCAGGAATTCAGAGTTGGCCCCAGTCCTCAGGCCATCATTTTAGCCTGTGCTGGCCAAGCCTAGGAGTTAGTCGGCTAGGATGAGTCCTAATTGGGGGGTTCGCTCGACTTGAGTGAGAACACTGACTTGCTTCCTATTGCTGTGAGCTGGAGCATGTTGCTTACCTTCTCTGAATTTCTGCTGCAAACACCATCATATTTTAAGTTTCTTGTATGAATTAAAGAACAGCACATGACGCAGGGGTCAGCCACCCCCTTGGATACCTGGAAAGTGGCTGCACTCTTATCCTGGTGGTTGAATTTCCTTGGGAATGCAAGTTGGCTTTGGGATGTTTAAGCTGCAAATGGGGTGGGGAGGAGGCTGTTTCAAACACAGGGACAAAGACACAGCTTTTTAGATTTTTTTAAATTGATATCTTTATTGTCTGAAATTAGATACATTGTATTAACAAATATTATGTTGGTATCCCCATTTCCCTCCTCCTTGTCCCCAATCTGCTGGGTATCCTCCTTGGTGGGCATGCTAGATCAATCCATGGGGTAGAGGGTATACATTTTTGCATTTTTAATTTGTAAGAAGAGTTTTAACCAAATGCCCATTGTAAGATGCCATTATGGAAAGTTTGGCAGAAGGAGGGGAAAGGGTGGGATGTTCTTTGGACTCGAGGCCAAAAAGGAAGGGAAACCCAAGGCAGAACAGAAAGAAAGGCCCAGGTCTCGAGGGATTAGAACTGCTCTGGATTTTATCTTGGTGCCCCAAGGCATCCCATGGGAACTCTGTCCTTACTGTTCCCATCCAGCCTGGTATTTGGAATGGGCCTTGCTATCTGGGACCTCGCTGTAGCTCTAATCAGTGTGGATATTGGGAACAGGTGACACAATTATTAACAGCAAACTCTTTTAGTTACAGAAAAGATGGTGTCTGAGACACAACCCTTCCTCTTAGCCGCAAAGCCAAGGCCTTGAAGGCCTTCCTGCATTGTACTTCCCTATGAAAAACTCATCTAGGGCTAGGGAAATGGCTTGGCAGTTAAGAGAGCTTGTCACTTAAGCATGAGGACACACATAAAAGATGGGCGTGGCCGCACATCTGTAACTTCAGTCCAATGGGGTAGAGGGAGGGGACAGAAACTGAAAAAATCATTGGGGCTCCCTGACCAGTGGCAGCTATGGGTTGAGGGAGAGACTTCATCTCCTCTGGCTTCCTCATGCATTTAGGTGTATGGTATGTGTATCTGTACACACACACACACACACACACACACACACACATGCGTATACCACACACCATACCATACTTCACCCATGCACAAAACCCCTCATCTCAAGCTGTTACCATAGGTCCAATGTGCTAGTTCTCTACTAAAGCCAATATATAAATATTAAAATTAAACAATTAAATGGTTACATGTCACTTTAAAACTGTGTCTGTGAACTTGTCTCCAAACCTCACTTGAAGAACCATTGTGGACAAAGGAATTCGAGAGTAGATTCTGGAGCAGTTGACCCGGATGGCTTGCATCACTCTAGCCTTTGGGGGGTTTGGTATTAATGCAACACTGCACGTACAGCATTTCCATGAGAAGGGTCAGGGTAACCCTGTGAGGTCAGCATAGTATTCTCCCCATTTTCACACAGGAGACCTGAGGCACGGAGAGCCCTGATCTGGAGAGAAGAAATAGCAAAATGATGCTCCTCCTCGGAGTGTTTCATTACCTATATCTGAGGACTTCATACACTTCGTTTCTAGCTAACATTATTCATCACTGTAGATTAAATCAGTCCCTAAATTCTAGTTGCACATCTGGCAGATTGAAGTGTCAGACTTGTTCATAAACTATCATAAAGAAAAGTAATGATGCCTATTCCGATGCCAACTGGTTTTCTGTAATATAGCTCAATCTCGACGGATGCTGCCACCCGGAGCTACTGTCCCATCAGCTGGCCTTGTGGCTCTCAGACCACCTGCACTTCTGACCAACTGGTGACAGAATCAGGCATCATTAGGATCCTCTAGGCCCTACCTGATTGTAAAGGACAGAAACCAGGAGCAGATATGTACAAGGCAAAGTCTAGGAGGGCCTTGACTCCCGAGGGTTCCCTTTCTCATGGAGATAGAATATTTCACTCTCTTGACACATGGGTATGTTGACTGGTCAAGAAGCTCCATGATGCTCGGGGGCTAACTTCTTTTTTTGTTTGTTTGTTTCTTTGTTTTTAGTTGTGGTTACATTACGTAGGCATGGTAATTGGATCACTGACCACCCTGTGAGTGAATGTAATTTTCAGTCCTCTCCTCCATTCCCTGAAGGTCAGGTTAGTCTGACCTTCCCTGAATCAAAGCCCCAACTTTGACCCATAGTTGGTTTCTCTAGTGACCAGCCCCCATCCTGAGTCATCTCATCGCTGTTCATCTAGGTGTGATCCAAAGTGACAAAGAAGACATTGTCACTCAAGAAATTCCAAGGACATAGAGGTCATCTCTCAGGAACAAAACCAGTCAGTTTTTTCTTAGGCAACAATACCATATTAGACTCAATTGTTGTAAAAAGTGATTTTTGTTTTGGATGCCACAAAACTCATAAGGAAGCTGGAATTGCTATTTGAATGTAGGCTTACTTCAGCACTTCCAAGCCATGAAAAAATTGTCAAGTGACTGACCCTCTGCCTCAGTTTCCTCGTATAAGAAGAGCAGGAATGCAGTAGAGAGAGTTGAGCCCTGCCTGAATGGCCTGCTCAGAGCCATGCTCACTTCAGTGTGGGCTGTGCATATTTTTATTGGTTATCAATGGTTGGGGCTTCTTAATCCCTTCACCTCACCTTCAGTACAGAGAAGTGCTCTCAGGGGACAGGCAGGGTTATGCATTGCTCTGAGTCCCATTTCCTAGGGGGATCTATGGACAGTGGAGTTTTGCTCTTGGAGAGTAGGCTGGCTACAGCTAGGAAAAGCAGAGAGCCTGCCACGGCGATGGTCTGGAAATGAACCTTCAGGTCTGATGCTTGTTCAAGGGAAAACACTGGTTCCTTGGGCTTCTTTGGGGAAGGTGGGCTGCAATCCCTTTGCCAGCCTTGGCAGTTTTAACAAGGACTAGTGAGTCACACCACCACTATGAATTGGTCAGTTCGCTTGAGTCAGGCTTATTCACAGTTGGCACTATTGCCATTTGGTTTGTATATGTGGCTGTTAAGTGATGGTGTGTGTGTGTGTGTGTGTGTGTGTGTCCCGGGCATTGTGGGATGTTTATCAGCATTCTCAGCTTTGACCTTCTAGGCATCTGAAGCATCTGCCCTCCCTCCATTCTAACAAGCTGAAATGTGCCTGGGCATTGCTAAGTATCCTCTGGAAAGTGAAATGAACCCTGGCAAGACTGCTTCAACATCTTTTCTTCCTTCCTCTGTTTTCTTCCCAATGTGGTTATGAGCCCATGGAGATGCCAGAATCCATTAGTGCATTGGACCAAACCTTCCCTGGCAGATACCAAGGGGCTGTGGTCCCTGCTGGTTCCAGTCCAGTGAGATGCCAGAACAAAATACAAAAGATACAGAGGCTTAAGCAATAGAAATTTATTTCTCACAGTTCTGGTGGCTGGGAAGTCCAAGAGTATGGTTGGGTTCCTGCTAAGGGTCCCATTCTGGAGAGAAACAGCTGGGAGGTGGGCAGGAATCCTACTGTGGGATTGGGTAGTCGGGGTGTCCTAAAGTCCCTGCCTCCTAAAGCTACCACATTGGGCTCTGGGCTTACAGCATATGAACTGGAAAGAGACGCATTCCATCCCTGTGCTACTAAAATCCTGCTTTGCAAGATCTGGATTTCCCTGAGGGAGCCCTCCCCTCTGTGTGGTACCTGTGGATGGTACCACAGGTGGCAATGCCATGGGCACTTGAGCTATTTCTCACTGTGCAGGGACATGCAGGATAATCCACAGCCCTCCAGGGCCTCACACTGTCTGAATGGTTGTACCTATCTAGCACTCTGGATAAGCACCTGCAGGGGGCATCTTAAAAAAGACTTCCTCCATAGCACACAGTGGGTGAAAGTGCTGATACCAAACCACAGTGGGACTTTTTACACTTGAGATTGGAGACTTAGGAGGGGTGGGGAAGAGAGGGAGACTCTGGTTCAGACTTGTCAATGGCGAGTCCTTTACACTGGCCCAATCCACCTGACTGTGGCAAGGCAGATTTTAAAGGCCTTTTAAAGGATGACAGCCTTTAGGCTGCCTGGTATTGGTGGCACTTGGCTTCTGCTCTTTGTAAGGTTTCCATCATTTCTGTGTAATGCAGTTTGTTTTGTGGCACCCCTTGTTGGTTTTGTCTTATTTTTTTTTTTAAATATGCCAATCTCGGCTCTCCCTAGCATTTTCTTTACATACTGATCACCTGCTCAGGGGGAGTTTATGTCCCTGATCTGGGAGAAAGGAGCAATACAGGCTCTTCTCTTCCTAAGCAGCATGGTTCCCCACTCTGGCTACTTCCTGGCTCCTCTGAGCCTTCCTGGAAGGGCCCTGAACCAGGCTGCCAAGTGACCCCAGGGTAAGCATGGCAGGCCCAGCTGCTCCCAGCATGGAGGCCACCAGTGGCCTCCCTGGATTTAATCTTCCCAGTTCCAGGTGCCAACAGATGAGCTCAGAGAGAAGTCACATCCCAGAATCCACCCACATCAGCCCCACGAGGAAAGAAGCTGTTGTAAAAACTCGTTTTGAAATAACTGCTTCCAGAGTGTTTTCAAAGTCCTTCAGCCAAGAGAGTTCTAGAATGCAGAGTTCTGTTAAGGCTACGTTCACTCCTGCACACCTACAGGCCTTTCCCATTGTGGGTTCAAATCCAGTGGGAGTGGAAGCAGGCAGGGAGCTTGTAATTGATAAGGAACAATAGGAATTGAATGTTAGGGGTCAGGCTTTCTGGTAGGTACAGATGCAGCACCCCTCTAGCCTAAGTAGTATACACTCAGTAATTGAACGGTTGGCATGTTTTAAAGTCTCATTTATGGAGAGACATTAAGGATAAAATTGCTGTCATTGCAACCCTTTCCATAACCCGAGGGTCCTGCTAAGTGTTCCTTGTGCAGCCTTTAAAGCTAGAATCTCTGTGTTTATCAAAGGGACATGGGGACAGGCACCTGCGTGGAGGACAAGCTGTGTCAGCTCGCCTGCAGACATCAGAACCTGGGTCTGCTTCCGCACAGTGGCTGTTATCAGATCGTGGGCTTCTGCAAACTTAATTCCAGTGATGATTACTTTGTGATTGGCGTGTTTGTATTGTAGCAAACTTAGGTCCAACATATTGTTAGAATACATAATACTGTAATTTAAGATTACTTTATCAGCAGTAGAGGGTTTTTATAATTCATTTAAAAAGTTGTAATGGGCTTGAGCATCTTTGGTAGAGTTAATAATACAGCATTTTATAGCTGGCTGTAAAATTTCAGATTACAGTTTGAGCAATTGTGCGATTCTATTTTATAGTTTAATAATTGTTCAAATGAAGGAGAATGTAAAGTTCCTAAAAACCAATTTAATGACTTAGAAAAATGGCTTTTATCAAAATCTATTGCGCACCTTTAATGAACCCTGATGGCCCCTTTGCAACAAAGGGATCTATTTTTCTTAAGCACAATGTCACTAGATACCCTTGGAATTAAGCACGCACGACACGGTGTAGCTCTGAGTAACAATTTTCTTGCCTTTATCCCTAATCTCCTACAAATAGAATAAACCTATTTGTCGAGCACAGGGTGAGGAGGGCCAGTGAGGTCAAAGAGCCTCAGCTGAGCAGGCAGTAAATTGCTTCTCCCTTGAGAAGTGTTTTCCTTTTTACAAATGTCCCTTCGTTCACACAGCCTCCACCCCTGTTCCTGAGCTCATAGAGTCTCTTATTAACACCTCCAAATGCTCATTCTTCACAATTCTGTGAGGTGAGTGGCAAAAAAATGAGAGCCCTACATTATAATTTAATTATGTGCTATCATTAGGAGTAATAAAAGTGTTAGCATAAAGCATGCCGGAGAAGAGACCATGTCACGCTGTTCCTGGAGCTGCGGTTCATCTTACTATGTGATAAATAATCCCAATTGTCATTTTGACATGGAAACAATTTTCTAGGCATGTTTGGGAGGGATTTTTTTTTTAGATTAGAAATTAAGGTGGGACACCTACCTAAAATGTGGTCAGTGCTATTCCATGGGCTGGGGTCCTGCACCACATGGAAAGAAAGGAGATAGCTGATCACTAGTGTTCCTCATGCTCTCCTGAGGATTGAATGTGATCAGTTACTTCACCCTCCTGCCACCCCACCTCACATGACCGACTGCACCCTCCAACCGTAACCCTAAATTAACCCTTCATCCTTAAGTTCCTTTTGCCAAGTAGTTTGTCACAGCAGTGAAAAAAGCAATTCATTATATTTCTGGAATTTTCCAGGGATATTTTGTTGTAAATTATTGTCAATAAAAGAGGTGATCTTGGCCAGCTCCATACACAGGGTTTTGTGGAATACACCATGGAGTATTCTGTCCTAGGACCTGTGAGTGCCACAGAACTTTGGGGTTGACCATCCCTGAATCAGATCTCTGTCTGTGTTTCCTAGAAATGGCACTAGCCAGAGGATGTCTTCTGTCACAGGACTAGTGCAGTCCAGGGACCTGAGACACATACCCCTGTACCACTTGGTTTTATAATGGGGGTAGGTGTTTGTGATTACTGAGTCTGTGTCCTGTGGAGAGTGGGGGCTGCACCACCATATATTTTACTCCAAACTAATTTGACTGAAGCAAAATATAGCTGAGGATTGATAGGGAATCATGCAAACAGGACAAGTGGGGAATGGTTAGTTCTTCAAGGTGCTTTTTTTTTTTTTTAAGAGAAAGAGCTGGTTGAGTCAGTGTTATCCCAGGAGAGGACAGTTAAGGGGCCACACTTGTGTTACAACGAAATTCAGATCATGGCACAGATTAAGACAAAGAGTCCTTTGATCTCCTGATCCTTGGATTTGCCATCTGTCCTATGGGGACAGTGAGCACCACTGACTAGCAGGTTTGGAATACTTAAAATCCTTCAGCACTGGAAGTGTTTTCTATAACAACTTTTATCTTCCTAGGTGGCTCTTGTTGGCCATGAGATAGGAGGAGCCAGTGTTGATGGGGTTCCAAGAATCTTTTGGAAATGAACTTGGGCTTTACACAGGTGTGTTTCATGGTAAAAGTAGCCTTAGGTTGAACCAGCTGTTTATGGTTACCTATTTATGATGTCTTCTCCAAAGCATTTTTAAACCCACTTATCTAAAGAGAAAAAATGAAAACAGGGCTGGAGAGATGGCTCAGAGTTTTAGGTGCTTGCTTGCAAAGCCTGATAGACTGGGTTCAATTCTCCAGTGCCCGTGTAAAACCAGATGCACAGAGTGGTGCATGCATCTGGGTTCATTTGCAGTGGCAGGAGTCCCTGGCACTCACCTTCTCTGTCTGTCTGTCTCTTTTTCTCTTTCTCTTGCAAATAAATTACATATATATATATATATATATATATATATATATATATATATATATATATATATATTGGTTTTTTGAGGTAGGGTCTCACTCTAGCCCAGGCTGACCTGGAATTCACCATGTAGTCTCTGGGTAGTCTTGAACTCTTGGTGATCCTCCTACCTCTGCCTCCTGAATACTGGGATTAAAGGAGTGTACTACCATGCTCGGCTAAAATATTTTTTTAAATGAAAACAATTTAAGTATGGGAATGGGAAGACTGCTAGCTTTCCATCAGTGTACTCAGGAAAGAGCCATTAGTCCACCTATACCTATGGTCCAGAGGGCAACAAGGCCAGCCCATCAGAAGGACAGTAATTCAGCCTTGGACAATTGCTTAACCCAAGTGCTGGGTAATAAACATGCTTAATAAAAAAGGAATAGAATGTCTGCCCCCTCTTGGCTATAAATATGCACTCTTGTTCTGGGTAACCTACAAGAATACCTCTGAGCACACTTAGATCACATACTATAAATAAATCCAATTTCCTGTATTCCCTACTGACCTCTTAAACTTAGGATTTCTAACCAACCGTGCCTCCCTAAATAATGGTCTGTGCTGTGCTTGAACCGTGGAAACTCACTATGTGGAGGAAAATGGCTCTGGTTCTCTTGTGGGGGAAAACCCAACCAAGAGATTCCCTCCCAATTGCTTCTCTTATTTCAGAAGGCCCAAGAGGATCCATGTTATAGCCTGTGATGGCTTTGAGGTTACGGTGAGATGGGAGGTCTTTATTTTCCAGGCTCTCAGGTTTGCAGCATCCATCTAGTCTGAATTGAAGCTTGGGAGGTCACCCTTTTGCTTTGTCCTTGCCTAAGCTAGCTGTCCATGCTGACCCCAGATTCATTGCTGTGCCTCTAGCTGTCAACAGGAAAACAAGAGCTACTTCTGGGAGTTGATGTAAAAATCATGAGATGTGAGCACAGATCTGGCATGGAACCATATGCATGGGTTTGGGGCTCTGAGAGCTTGGGTTCAAATCTCTACATCCTAGCTGTAGAAATGAGCATACCCCAACTTCTTAGAACCCCTCTTTGTCATCTGTGCAAGAAGAGAGTGTCCCCTTTCAAAAGGGACTATGTGGTAAAATGCAGATGGACTCTTTCTGAATGCAATGTTACAGTCATCATCAGCATAGTCTTAGGTTTCCTGCATTTTCTAGAATATCTTTCTCTGCCTGGTAAATGCGCATGCTAAAAAAATTAAAATTTCCTTTACTTCCCCCCAACCCCCCACCCCTTAGTACCAAGAGTGCTTCATCTTCTGAACCAGAGGGTGAACAAAGCACTTGGCTATTTTGTCTCCAGGCGGTGGAGTTTTGTTGTATCCAAACCCTAGTTACCACCGTAAGTCACAGAGTCATTACAGTCTGCACTCAGCTGCACATAAATGTGCGGGCCAATGAGAGGCTTAATAAATATTATCTGATGGGGATGGGGATGCTTTCTGATGAGCTAGCTCCCTGCACTTCTCATCAGGGACGACATGAATCTTCTGCGTTGCCTCTGCACATTTGCATTTCTAACTGCACATTTTGAGAAAACAAATGTTTCATTTTAGGGCCATCCCTCCTCCTTGCCTTCACACTATTGTTCCTCTGTGTTTGCTCTACAGAACAGCCTCCCCCTCCAAGCTTACACCCCAAACTAAACGCCTTTCACACATTGTTTGGCATCATCTTATTGTTAATTGGGCATAATTTTCTAAACTACAGCTCGTAATTGCATCCTGTCTGAATATTTTACGAATCCAGCAAGTTAAGCATGAACGAAAACACACAGTTCTTGGGATATATTTTGTGATCCATGTTTGCCCCAAAGTGGTGAAAAGCAAAGGAGATATCCGGTGATCCTGTAGAGTCGTAAAAGAGGGAGAAAGGCCAGCTAGACAGTCTGATGGGCCTCGTGCCATGGACAGTCCGCACACAGCTCTCACCATTCTGTCATTCGTGTTATATTATGAGGCTGGGCTCAGGCATTCTCTTATGTGGAGTAAGACTGATGAGGAGGCCCCAGGGATGGCGTAGCTAATGGCGGAGTGCTGACAAGCCATACTGGATATATGTCTCCTTCATTGCATCTTTTTAAGTCCAAGGAATCCCAAAAGATCACGGGCTGCTTGGTTCTCTTCAATATGTTTAAATAAGCTTAATTAGCCCACCTGTGTCCCAATCTATGACTGGCAAAAAGACCAAAGGAAGGCTAAGACATTGTCTTTAACTTAAAAATAAAGTTCCCTTTAGAAGATCATACTTGGTTCTCACAACGACCATATTCCTTAGACACCAGGGCAGCGGGCATTTGAGTCATAGCTGATGATCAAAAAGCCAGGTTCATCACTTTCTCATCCTGTGTTCCTTTCTAGATTATGGAAGATACTCATAACTGGCCTTTACTTGACCAGCTCAGAAGCCAACCTGCCCATTGGGTAAAGAAACTAATCCTCTAGGTCCACTGACTACTCTGAGTTGGCTCCCTTGAGAAGTCCAGCCCAGGCTCTTTGCTCTCCCTAGGGGAGGCACAAGCTTACAGAGCAGAGTATATTTATTTTGAGAACTTTGGTGCTGGTTGTATTTCACTTCATATCATTTAATTCCATGACATGTGAATGAAATGGTGTGTGTGTGGTAGGGGCGGAAGAACAATTGTTTCAGTAAGCACTAAATTGAATACATTGGAAAATGCAAATTCTTCTAAAAATGCTTTTGGATTAGTTGTGAATAAGATAACAATAAAAGTCAGAGAAAAATTACAAATATCTTTTTTAAAAAAAGATGGCATTGTGTTCCTCTGTGGGTGTCAAACAAATACCACTCTTGTTTTAAAGAAGCCAAAATAGGAAGCCAGGGATGTAGCTCATTTGATACATTCATTGCTCAGAACTCAGGAGGCCCTGGGTTTGTTCCCTAGAACTATGGAAACTGGCAGTGGTGGCGTACACCTTATAAATTAATTAGGAACCAAAAGAAGCCAGAAGTGAGAATTGTAGACCATGGTTCATAGGTGTAACTCATGCAAAACAAAAGCCAGAAAAGAAAAAAAATGGCTGTGATCAATTATCTAAATATCAGTAAATGAATGATGTTATTATACTTAGGTTTTTAGTTGGTTGGATACACATGTGCCATTTTAAATGAGTTTTCCCTTTTACTTCATTTCTCAAATGACCACCTAAGGGTTCAGTCCTCAGTCTGGTCAAGGAAAAGGCTTTCTGTGGCAATAGTATAGTTCAACTCTGACTGTCCAGTCAGTGTCAGAACCCAAGATCTCCGGGGTCCCAGCATGCTTCAGTGTCATCTTTAGAGGTGTGACACCCCAAATACAGCTTCATTTTAGTTCTCCACAGTGTATCAGAAATGGCCTCGTCCAAACACATCCCAGCTCACAAGCTTAGTGAGCCTAGCTTGCTCCGTGTGCATAAATCCCACCACACGCCTCAGCTGACTCTCCCCACCCCATCTTATGACCAGGTTTGGTTTGCCCAGACTGGCTCCCTGGCTCTTCCTGAACCCTGTGCCAAGGGAAGAATCTTTACAAGGCCTTCTTAGAGCTTAACATAATGAGAGGCTGTGGCCAAAGTTCAGGAAGCATAGAGACAAAGTGTTTCACTGGGGAGGAGGTAGAGGAGAGCCATCCGTCAGGCTCTGCTAGTTCTGCCTCATTTGGACCATGGTCAGCCCCTTTGGGGAGGGAGGCTCCCAGCTCTTCCTGGCTCTCCTCACAGCCCCTGATTTCCTCCTGGCAGAATTCAGCTTGGAAGAAATGGATCCCTTCCCTGCTGATCACAGGCTCCCAAAAACAAACACCCAGACCCAGGGGCTCTGCAGGCTTTATTTATGTGTCCACTTGTTTTACGCAGCCAACCTTACTGTGCATTATTCAGACTGGTGGCTGCAAGCGGTGGTCACCAAGTTTGTAGGAAATCACCAGGAAGGTGAGTTTTGAAATCGACAGAAGCAGGGATTTGAGAAAAGCTGGCCGGTACTTGTGTGACCAGACAAGCAATAGAACCTCAGCAGAACTTCCAAATGTCAGTAACAAAATGTGCAAAGTGCAGAAGGCTCCAGAACACTAGGTAGCCCACCATAACTTAGCTTGGATGCACCCGAAGGCGGCTTCTTGTTTTGCCTTCTTTTTATGAGCAGAAGTTAATTTGGGCAGATGCATATGAAGTACACAGTAGACTTGTTATGTAACAAATACCATAAAAGTGCATAATCGGGTGAGTCGGTTTGATTCAAATACGTGCAAAGTGCAGCCTCTGAAGCAGGGACTCAGCCCCTTTATCCGTCATCCTTCAGGATTAGATGCACACCCTTCTCCCCTTGTTCTTTCTCACAAGAGCACAGCACATATGCACATTTAAATTGGGAAATGCCTACAAATTCCAGACGCGTGTTTCCAGACTGTTTCAGAAGGAGCCCATGCAATGGTTTTCCCTAGCAAAAGTCCAATCTGTGCCGCAGGAGAGGCTCGTATGCTAATAAACTGGTATTGACAAGTGTGATAGATGCATCGAGGTACTTAGTGAGAGCAAAGTTGATTGCATTTTACAGTCTGTGTATTTCTCTGTTTATTGCTTGTATTGTGTCATTAAGCAAACAGGTTCCTAATATAGAAAATCTCTCTAATCAGTAAAGCAAGAGAGAAAAGAACCAGAGCATCATTAATTATGACCATTTGGCTGCAGCCGGGACGGTCTGTGGCGATTGGATTGGGTAGTTTCCTCTGGTTTTATTTTCTGGAGGTAGAGCAGAGAATGGATGGCTTTTCTCCTGCTTAGAGGAGAGTTGAGAAATGTTCCATGCCCTGCTGGCTGACAGCTGCCTAAAAACCCAAGATTAAACGCTGGCTTCTCTACAGAAATGGAGTCCTGGGGCAGCAAAGGCTAGGCTCTGCATGGGCGTGCTTTTAAGTCTCCAATTCCATAAACAGAGTAAGCATTCTGCTCACAAACCTGACCTGTCCACCCAGGCCTGCAGAGCCTGCTGTGGGCAGAACCAGGTGGGCACTACTGTGCAAGCCATCAATTATGTGCACACTGGTGTGATCTGCCCAGGAACACCGTTAGCACCAAGGCTAGCTGTCCAAATGCTAATGGCTGGGGTAAAAGACAGAGAGGCCCCTCTCTGACTCCAGGTATCAGAGGTTAACAGCATCTAATGCATTTATTAACCCTCTGGTGCCAGGGACTGGCGAGGTCTGGTCTGCCAATTACAGGACTCTGGAAATTCTATTATGTGACATGCCTGGACTTGTGAATTGCTACCAGTGACAATTTTGCAACAGTTGCTGGAGGCACATGGCTCGTGGAGAGTCTCAAAAACAAGTTTCCTTGTGTTTCCAGAATGTGATGAGGGCTACTGTAGACACAGGTTTGTTGTCTTTTCCATTCTCAAGAACAAAACCTCAAAGCTCTATGTCTTGGGGTGACATTTCCCCAATAGTGTCAGGAGGCTTCCTATGTACTAACTACCTAAGAATAACTGCTAGAAACATGCTTTTGCAAAGGAGAAGAAAGACTTCATTTTCCACACACTGTTACAGTGGTTCAAGTTAACTCTCCAAAGAACAGATATACTTTTCCCTTTTATTGAACCTGTTTTTGCCACACATGCACACACATGTATGTATGTATGTATGTATGTATATGTATGTGTGATGTATGGCACATGTACACATGCATGCAGATGTGTGCACATGTGTGAGAAGGCCAGAGAAAAATGTCAGGTGTTCTCTTATCACTTATCCAAGATTTCTTTCCTTGAGACAGGGTCTCTCCCTCAACCCAGAGCTGCTGTTCAGTGAGCCCCAACTATCCTCTGGCTGTGGAATTGGGTTTCAGATGTGTGTGGGTTCTGGGGAGTCGAACTTGGTGGTCTCTGACTGGAGAGGCCCTGGTGCTTAGGCTTAAGGCAAGCACTCTTAAGCACCCAGCCATCTCCCCAGCTCTCCTTTTCTTTAGCTTTCAAAAAGATTTGTCACTTTCAAAGCCACAGGCTGCAAGGTTTAGTGTCCATGGAGGAGTGAGCTGGCTGAGGTGTCAGTTGCTGTATGTCCATCAGCAGCAGGCCCAGGGGGCTGACGGGAGAAGACCTCACTCTGAGCTAGCACATCCATTGGCATACCCTTGGTTTACCAGTTGATAATTTTATAATTTGGTGGTGAAAGCTACCCTTCCAGTTTCTGACTTACTCCTGACAAAGTCTCAGAAGTTGGGAGGATGTTTCTTTCTTGTCTCTTTACTTTTCTTGGAGTCATCCCAATTTCCAGCAAGTGAGCCAAGACTTAAAGCGTGTAAGTACTCTGTAATAGATGAAGGGGGACGCCCTGTAATTTTATCTATTTGCATGTATTATACCAGATTCGCAAGACAGTGATTGCTTGGTGATGTTTTCAAAAATATTCAGGATAAAAGCCTTTAAAATGTAAAAATAACAGGTTTCTAAAGTGGATTTTAAGACTCATAGAGTTCTCCAAGTAGTCTCTGGAGCTTCAGAGTAGGTTTCTGACCTTGAGTGGTCCCTGCAGGGGATCCATGCGACACAAGTCTCCTAAGCATCACTCACCCACAGACACATCTGGGAAAGCCCAGCTCTGTCCCTTATACACTACAATGGCCACTGGACAGTGTTCTGTTCGGGGTCAATGTTTCTAGGAGATATATAGAGCCATTGGCCAGTATCTCACTAGGTGAGTTATTTAAAAACGTGTCCCGTCTACTTCACATCTATGTGTAATCCTTTGATTCCATTCCATTACTTGTGTATATCGTCAGTAACCCTTCACCTTCTAGTTCGCAGCAGCATATTCTCTGCAGGGGCCACTTCTAGGTTTGGGTGGACTCTGCAGGGCTGCTGGACTGGCTCTGCTAAGTGTCATGATGGCATCTTTGATATCAGACCTCAATGCAGGAAATTGGTTAGGTCTCTCTGGAATCTTGGTGTTCAAACCTGCCTTGGCCTATGGACAGGAAATTCCTGAGTGCTGGGGGCTGGGAAGGTGACCAGGAGGAAGGCCTGCTCTCAGCACCAATGAGTGCTACAAGCTGCCCGTTCTCTCTTGTTCTCAACAGTCCATGCAGTTATGCTCACCAGGATGGTCCTCCAGGCCAGAGGTTGGCTGATAGAGGTCCATGGGATGCCACTCTGTGGTAACAAGAGCCCAGAGATGTCACAGACTTGGAGCTGATTTCGATGTATTTTTCTGGGCCATTGAACAGTCACTGTAGCCATCCTGAGAGTTAGGGCATGAGCTAGCAGTTTAGATCTGGGCACGGTGACCTGCTGGAAGGCTCACAAATGCTTTACTTAGCGCGAGCAGCTCTGTGATGACGAGCGACTCTGTGATGAGGGACAGAGGTCTGTCCATGCACATGACAGCATCTGTTGAGATGTAGGCCCTCTCAGGTCAGCTACCTGAAGCCCCATCACTGTCACTGCCATTTCACCACTGCTGCTACAGGTGCCTGCAGTAGCAGGAATGCAGCTAAGGGTCACAGTTTGTGCATCACAGATGCTAATCCTACTGAACGGATGGGGGACACCACCCTGAGAGGTCTCAGAGGTTTCTGTGGTCCACTGACATAACCACACACAGGAACAACCGGAGGTCTCACTAAATTACAATCTCCAGACCCTGCTGACTTCTCTGGAAAATTCAGTGAATTCATTAGTTATGCAAAGGCCCTGCAGGGATATTTTTTTTTCTTTTATAGATTATGGCCTAAAAAAAAAAACAGCGTCATGAGACATTTTAGGGACATTTGGGTGTCTAGGCACAATTCCAACTTTGAATAGAAATCAAACATGTAAAGTTCCATACATTATCCTCTGAGGGTAACAATACAGTGGATGAGACTCGCTATTAATATAGATTCAAAGTAGGCTTTCGAGTGAGGTTCAATTCCGCTTCCAATTTCCCCTCTGATCTTCTTATACATAACATTTAGTGACCTTTGAACAGCGCGGGATGCTTCACAGTGTCTTATTCTTAAAGCTTGCTTAAAGGTTTCGATTTCATATTCACAACTGGCATATGCAAATATAGGTAAAAATTATGATGCCCTCCAAATGGCATTATGGCCGACAAATTACTCCTTGGGGGAGCATTCCGTCACTTCAGCCCAGCACGCCTTCAGTGGGTTGCAGAGGCTCTCGGCTAGTACCATGCCCTCAGAGCTGGCCGCTGGAATACTCCTTGATTCAGGGTGGGTAATCCTTATGCACATGGCTTATATGGTTGGTTGGCATGCTCTCTGGTTATGACACAGGGCTTCTGTTGCTAATGGTCAGTGGTGAAGGTGGGTCATTAAGGGAGGAGTTCTTTGTGTAGATTTGAGGAGGGTAGAGATGAACACTGTGATGTAGAAAAGGGCATTTTCATCAGAGAATTGAAGAGACTTTCTGGCCCTACCAGCACACTGCTGTGTAGCCTGGATCAGCCTTTTCACTACTCTGGGCTTACATTGTGTTAATGAATAAGACAGTGCTGTCCTGGGTGAGTAGTGATAGCACCTGACTTTCCATTGAATTCTCAGGCGTAAGCCCAATGGAGAGTTGGTTCAGTCGAGGAGAAATACGTGGTTAAAAGCCTTCACAGCTCAGCCTTCTAACAACTACCTTGCTAGACTAATGTTAGTAATGCGACATGGTCTCTCAGGGCATCTATCTGAGTGTCCCTGCCCTGTGCCTTGCCCCCAATCAGGGGATGGTTTATAAGGTAGCAGGGAGCCCCATGAGCCCAGGGACCAAATGCTTCTTGTTCGCCTCCCCAAGCCCAGCATTGAGAAACAGAGCTCTGTAGTGTTTGTGAACAAACGAGTGATCAGGTAAGTCCAGGAGACTCATTGTTAGTAATGCATGGGGATTTTTTTTTTAACTGCAACACGTTAAAGTAGAAAGCACTTCACTCCAATTAGCATCCAGAAAGATACATGTGCAATTACTTCACAACTCTTTCTTTAAGTGGCCCAGTCCTGGTTGTATTGTCCCTACAGTAGCCATTGGTAACAGACAGCTACCGAGCCTTGAAACAGGGCAGGTCTGACCAGAGACGTGACATGTCAAGCACAGAAGATTTTGAATACCTAGTATGAATAAAGAATACAAAGTATCTCATTATTTTTTATACTGATTACATTTTGAAATGGTAATATAGTGGGTTAAGTAAAATATATAATTAAAATTAACCTGACTTCCTATCTCTTTATTAGGTGGCTACCTGAGTATTGTAAATTACTGATGGGGTTCACGGTCACACTCCTGTATTTATCAGCCCTAGACTGTTGATTAATGGGTTGGTCATCAGTAATAACTCTTCCCCATTATACTTGAGTTTTTTTTTCCCCTTATCTCTCTCCAGGCACAGAAGCTAAAATCCAATATGTCGGGCAACACACACCTCTGTCTTTCTGATGTAAGTGGCATTTTCTTTTGGGTCTTCTCTACCTTTATAAAGACATGGCCTTTCGGTCCTAGGTTTCATATATAAGGTTCCAAGGTTTCAGGCCCATAAAAGTCTCATTACTCTCTACTTACCTGCCTTTGGAGCAAGTTGTACAGTTCGGGCTCAGTACAGAGTCAGAATTCAATGTGGGACTGGGGAAAGCCAGCCTCAGTACTAAGCTGTTTTTTCCCCAAGCTGGGAGCCTCTGTGTGGTCAGTCACATGAAATTATCCAGCCCAGAGAAGAGGCAAAGAAATGCTTACTGTGGGCTATATGACCTCTATCTCTCCTCTAGCCTCACAACAGCCCTCAGAAGAAATAGAGCTGGTCCCCAACTCTTCCCATGGACAGTGATGAGATGGCTAGTTTTGTTAGGTGTTGAATCTCCTCCATTGTGTGGGGACATGGCATTATGTGACTGAGCAGGTGTTGACACCTGTGCAGACTAGGGGCCCCACACCCCAAATTCTGGCTTAGGATCTCCCACTGAAGAAGTAGGCAAGCTTCTTGCAACCTGGGGATCAGGTATAAAAACTGATGATGGATTATTCAAGTTCTTAGACAGTACTTTCTGACCTCTGTCTGATGGAGACAGACAACAGGAAGCCCTCTTCAGGATCCATGAAGGCTCCATGCTGCGTAGTGGCTAGGTGACCTGTGGGAAGGGGGGAAAAGGCGGGGATGCCCAACTTAAATGCTTCCACCAAAATGGATTTTAACAATCTTTTGTGATGGATCAGTTAGCATTGGCCAACACTTGACCAAAAGGATCCGAGTCTCCTCAAAGTTCATGTTTATGTCTCCCCCAAATCCCAAGTCAGCACGGTGACATTTTAGTGGTGGAATCTTGGGCCAGCTTTGGTAAGGGAATCTGCCATTTGGGAGCGGGAAGCAGGAAGCAGGAGGTGGGGGTGGTAAATACACTCTGATGGAGTCAGGTATGGACAGTGGGGGATAATGAAAATATTCTTTCTTACAGCACGATGGTCTCGCTGGCGCTTCCAGCCACATAATCACCAAATCAATGGCTGCTCCTCCCAGCTGCGGTCTGAGCCCACTGCTGGTTCCGGTGGTAACCACTCTGTCCACCCTCTTATCACTATTGTTGGCAGAAACATCGTAGCTGCATTCAGGAAAAAAAAGAACAAAAACAACATATGGACATGTAAAAAGGCAAAAACCAAGTAATCTGTTTCCTGTCGTCTTGTATATCTGAAAAAAAAAATCCAGTTTTAGGAGCTCAGTTGAGAAACAGTTTCATCCAAGTGGAACTTTTGTTTGATATGTTTTAAAGAGAGCTTTTTGTGATCCTGAGAGGCTTCATCGAAACCATTGCAGGGTTGCATTCCAAACTCAGAGGGCTGTGGGGCATGCATATTGTAAGGGAGGATTTGTAAGCTAGATTACAAAGCAAACTGAGGCTCTTGTTTTTTTGATAATGATATAATGATGATTTTAATGGCTTAATCTCTGGCCTTTACTCCCTAGAGAAGGAACTAGTGTTTCTAAAGGTTCCTCCACATCTCACTTAATGGGTTTGGTATCTGATGGCATATATCAAGTGCCATGGATAATGCCACAAAGGAAAGGTTGTCATCAAGAGCGGACTTTGTGGAAACACACTCGTACCAATGTGCGCCTTTCTATCGCGTCTTTCACATTAATGTTTATGTACCATAAACAGGTCTGTGCTCTCTTACAACAAAAAAGCACCCACCACATCCCAATGTAGTATCTGTCTTTTAGTCCAACGAGAGGGAGAGTGGGTGTAGACCTCACAGTCACCTGGATCCCTGATGGATCCTCTCCCCAGCCTTGTCTGTGTGAGAAGCCCTTAAACTAACAGGAGTCAAATATAACTAAAGCTTCACTCTAATGCTCTCTACACTTAGGAGGTTATATGTAGAAAGAAAATTTTACTACTCTATGGTTTCAACTATTGGCTTTCTATATTTTGAAAGTAATCATGTCTTCATTTTTTACTGATGGTTTAATACAAAATACATGCAGCTTGTTTTCCCCTCCTAAGTAGTGTAGGTCTGATATTAACTTCACACATTCAGCTCATCCAAAGCAGACCCTGAGGAGCCTTGTGCGTTAGCAGAGAGCTCTGCACCACATGACTGGGGACAGGCAGCAGGAACCAAGCAGCCAGCCAGTGTCTTTTATCATGTCCTGAAAAACGAGCATGCGTACCTGTGAGGAACAGGTGACTTCTTGTAAATATCCTGCAGTCTGCAGGCACTTTGGGCAGTTGACAGAACTCCAGTACTTGGGATTTTTTTATGTTATCCGACAAAGGTAGCTTTGATTGAGACAGAGGACGGGGGACAGAGATAGGCTGCCCTCTTTTTCAAAGCTGATCCCTGCCAGAGGCACAGCTCCTTTCCTGAGGCGTGGCTGCAGTCTCGACCACTGTTTAGAGCAGCTGGGTCTGAAGGCCATCAGGCATCTTCCTGCCTCTTGCCCTATGCCCTGCACAAAAGACTGTGACAGTGTAAAGGAGAATGATGGTTTGTGGATCCAGAGTGCTGACATGAGGTCTGGGCAGGGGTGTTGGCTGGCATAGATACACAGAATGGGGCAGGACTGTCGTGAGAAGTCACCTGGTTTCTTAGAGGCTCACCTGAGCAGATCATAAATGCACATTTGAAGTCTGGTTTTGAGGATTGGGTTCAGGAGCAGTAAGGATTCCTCACTGAAAGCCGCGCTTCACCTAGCTTGAATAAAGGAGAGTCTCCATTCACAGGGAGCCAGGAGCATGAATTTGCTTCCCACCTGCAGAGGGCTAGAGAGGAAGCCTTGGGTCCCATTTCTTGCTAATCCCCTTTGCCCACTGAGGTTTGCCTTGGAAGATTACTGGGGTCACTAGAGGAGGGGAAGAAATCTATGAAAGCTAAGAGATAGACTTTTAGCTGTTTTGGTGTTGGAAGTACATTTATATTCACATGTTAATAAATACCAATGTAAAATGCTCATCACCAACATATTTCAACTTCAGAATTTTTTTGAGGGAAATGCATCCAACATCCAACTGTATTTATCAGTGAAAAGTCCATGAAGACTCTTACTTTGAATAAACACATTCAATGTGTCAAAACATTTGGAATGCCAGTCGTCTATGTGAACATCTCTCTTACAGAGCATATTTTGTTTTAATTAAGGTATCTCTGTGAATCTACACTGGACTAATTGCATATGGGTCTGATTGGATGTGATCCACTGTAGAAAGCTATTGATTACCTCTGCAGTATACTTCAGCTCTAATTAGCTTCAGATAGCCAAAGAGGAAATGGGGACCCTGGGTGCTAAAAAGAGCAGTGAAGAACTCAAGGGTGTGCAACCTACAAGTTAAACTTTAGAAAGCTCTGCCACCAACAAAGACTTCATTTCTTCTCAGAGACGAAAGTATATTAGAGTCACCAAATCCTCCATATGAAAACAAGTTACTGATGAAATAAACAGAGGGAAGAATCTTATGTAAGGATAACGCATGACAGAGATTGTTATAAAACCAGGCCAACTCAATAGTCTTGTCATTTGGTATGATCTCAGCCTGACATGGTGAGCTTGAAAAACTCACTGGTCTCTGGAACTGGGAAATGGTGACAGTCTTTGACCCATCTGATTTAAGTCTTGGAGTGCTTACAAGCAAATGTGATTCGTTCTTTTCTGTCCTTTTGTCCCTCCATTTCCATGTCACAGATAGAAGAGAACTGCTCCCTGAGGTGGAGTTTCTTGCAGGAAGCATCTCATCGTAGATGATCTGCCAACTCAAAGAACAGAAGCTTCCATCCACTTAGAGCCTGACCCCCAAAGCAAGCCTAACCTTACCCTCCTTTGTTTCAAATAGAGACAGAAGGTGGCTCTGCCACATTGATTAGAAGCACATTCATTTCCTTTTGATCTTGAATAGCTTTGAGCAGAATAAGCTTGAGTCTTTTTCATGGAGCACAGGAAGGAAAAGAGTGCCCAGCAGAGGGAATAGAGAATACCGACTAAAGATTTATTTTTCCATATCTGATTTTTTTCAGACCTTTAATAGACGCTGAAAAATACATAGGTTATTTTTCATTAACATAGAAAACTGTATCCAGAGTATAATTGGAGTGTGGTTTACATTTTATTTTTAAAGCAATTCTTACAGTCAAAATAGCTTGGAAATTGTGGCTTTAAACCCAACCAATGTAGGGCAAGGACTTCCAGAGCTGATGGGACTTTGGTTTTCATCTGTATGGACACGGTTCTTATCTGCCGTATGCTCTGAGGATGGGCCACTGTGAGCTGCATCTACTTCCCACGTGCCTCCTTGTCTGTAAATCAGATACTTCCAACCACTCCAGCTGCTGAATGAGGAAAGCGAGAGAGCAGAAACATTTTCGAGTCAGTGTAGTGCTTGGGAAAAGAGATGTAAGAGCAGTGGGAGTTTATATAATTAGCAGATTCTTTTCTTAGAATCCAGCATAAATGTACTTCAGTTATTATTTACAAAATAGTAGCCTCAGAGGAGCTGTCTTTGAAAAACAACTTTTCATTCATGCAGTCAGGCATGCATGGCTTATTTGAATCAATATACTGTGGACCAGCAAAAGGCTGCTTCAATAAGTTCACATTTTTCTAATTCGCTTTCAATGCCTTTTTTGATCTCCTGGATTCATACCCCTGCAAGCTCTGCTGTTCTCACGTCGTCTCTTTGCTGAAGCAAATGAGACCATGGGAGACCCATCTTCTCGAGAAAGGCTACAACGAGTGGCAGCAGATGGGAGTGAATTGCCGCTGTCTGGGCACTGTGACAGCACAAGGCTCACCGCTTTGAGCTGACAGTGTGGAGACGTGAAGCAAAATCAAGGGCAAGAAGAGGCCACGGGCCATGCAGTCTCTCGCTGATACAAGAGGCACCGATCTTCTGATAAGACAGCCAGAGTTCCTTGACGTTTATACGGGTGATTCCTTTACAGAAAGCATGCTAAGGCTAGGATCTGGGTGACCGAGAAAGGACTTTCTTTCTAGACGTTCTAAAGTGAAACATCCAGCCATGTGGCTAGATACCCTTGGGAGCCACACTGTTTCTCTTATCCTCTTAGGAATCTCGTGTACACACCTGACACCTCTGGACTCTGACATAGCTTTTCTTCTTTCAAGAGTTTAAGTCAGCTGTGTAGGAATCTCCATGACAACTGAACTGTATCATTGAATAATATGCTCACGGCAGCGGAGGTCTTAACTCTGTGGGGTTTGCCACTTTCTCCACCCTGAATCATACTCTGTACGGTGTGTTTATTTCACGAAGAGAGCTGTCTTAAGATATGGATGGTCCAGTTCTGTTTCCTGTTGTTTACCTATGTTCTTAGGTCATTCCCTTTTCTGTATTGCCTGAGGATTTCACAGGGTCCCTTCCCATGCATTCTTCACCCCAATCACTGTCAATTTAGTGTCATCCAAATTCTTTTGTGGAAACACGAGCTGTCTCTCAGGAGTCAGACAATCTAAAGATGAGGTTAAGCCTCAAACCAGACATTCACCTTCCTACCTCTCCTGACTCTCTCTTTACTCTGGGTGCCCTGCTGGCTGTTTCAGCCTCTGTTCCCTTCTAGATGCAGCTCAGAGTGGCTCGAAACCAACACATGCCACCTGCATTTCTGATGGTTCTGAGCCCCAGCCCAGAGGGGCGGGGAAGGCACATAAACTGCCTGCAGAGCACCCCAGCCTGCTGATAGTCGTCGAGGCCTCAGCCCCCTACGGTCTCTCTCCAAGCTCATTTGACCAGCGCAGCTGCGACTTCGGCTGTCAGCCTCTGGCAGGTGCCAATATCAGCGTCTTGTCTCACTGCCACGGGGAGTTTATTTTTGCTCAAGGGCAGCTGCCAGGCTCCACACCAGCATCAAGAGAAGGTTTTTCATGGCAGCCTGGTATTTCCAACCAGTCTCCATCTTCATTTGGTAAAGAAGCAGTGGTCAGAGGCAGTCAGCCTCACTCCTAACACTCTCCTTCCCTAGTAGAAAGTACAACCCATTGTAGATACTTAAAAATACCAGAAAAATTCTGGAGCATGGAAGGGCTTCACTCTCAGTGACAAGAACTAGTTACTTACATGGTTGTGTCGGCCTTGAGTTGTACTGACAATTTGTCCTCTTGACGCTGAGGTAGACCTGGGTGAAAAGGTCTAGAATAGCATTCAGGTCATAACAACTTCAAATCTGCCCACTTTGTTCCCTGTCAAGAGATGAGACACAAATACTTGTCCCCAAAGAACTTCATGTGACCAGCTAGTTCCGGCAGCCCCACCTCCACCAGACTAGGAAATCTGTAGAGAGTTGAATCGAATGGGCCTCAAGCACAGAGTGCTAGCCAGAAAGCAGGACTGCTCCAGCAATCCTGGATGACAGGCCATCCAGCTGTGTCCTGAGAAACAAGTTCAATGTTTTGTCAATCAGTACATCTTTCTGGCAGGGTGGGTGGGGGCATCTTAGAGCTCAACTTCCCCACAGGGAGCTTGAGGTCCTTGGGCTCCTGGAGAGCAGTTTCAGAGATAGCCCCATCTTTGTTTTTTCCTGATTGACATAAGCCTTCAGTTTGACATTCTGTCAAAAGACCATGTAAGCGTTTTTTCAGACTTGACCTCCCAAGAGTGTCCTGGTTCCCAGGAGTACATCAGCAAAGCCAACTCACCTGAAAGGCAGAAGGCAAACACATACCCTTCAGCCTGAGCCAGAAAGGCCATCATAGAGAAACCAGGCCTCACTTCCAGACTGGAGACAGCCATGCTTGGCCACATC